>CAUJRU010003239.1:0-15000 GCA_963277665.1 Viscum album
GTAGCATCACCAACAACATCTGCATTGTTTGAGGTATGACTGAGCTAACCACTCAGACCCCAACACAAGCCCAAACCGTCGTCCCGAACATTCAATTCCATTCGATTAGTTTTTCCTTTGTACATGCACCACCTGATCTTTGGGACAAGCATATGACTAATGGAAGGATCAGCCAGGTAGCATCACCAACCACATCTGCAATGTTTGAGGTATGACTGAGCAAACCACTCAGACCCCAACACAAGCCCAAACCATCTTCCCAAATCGACAGGATTCCCCTTAATGAGTCATCACCTCTGCGTGACGACGCTCGTGTATCTTGTCGAAACAATAGATACACATTCTTCGCTTGATGTATAACCGAGGAGAACGTCAAACTTGTCACTGATTTAATGAGACCCTTCACAATATCACCATCTTTCGGTTAGTTTGTCCCTGTACATGCACAGACTGATCTTTGAGACAAGCATTTGACTAGTGTTCTCAACGGATATCCAACCAAGCCAAACCGTGTTCCATCATTCACATGGAAACATGCACAAGGACCAAATGAAAGCGAGGAGAAATTAATCCCCCACTTACGGATGAGGGTGCCAACGAGACCAACGTTCCCTTCCCAAAAAAGGGAGACCGCAGTATCTTGACAACCATCCACCACTCCCACACAATCGCGTAAGCACAACCATCAACCCACACAACTGACCGTGACGCCTCAAGGGAAGCAACCCGAGAGGCATCACAATGCAGCACATGAAGGCAGGGAAAGCCCGCTATGCATGACACAAGGGAAGGATTTATATACCCAACCCCCTAGAGCCAAGGAGACCAACGTTCCCTTCCCAAAAAAGGGAGACCGCAGTATCTTGACAACCATCCACCACTCCCACACAATCGCGTAAGCACAACCATCAACCCACACAACTGACTGTGACGCCTCGAGGGAAGCAACCCGAGAGACATCACAATGCAGCACATGAAGGCAGGGAAAGCCCGCTATGCATGACACAAGGGAAGGATTTATATACCCAACCCCCTAGAGCCAAGGAGACCAACGTTCCCTTCCCAAAAAAGGGAGACCGCAGTATCTTGACAACCATCCACCACTCCCACACAATCGCGTAAGCACAACCATCAACCCACACAACTGACCGTGACGCCTCAAGGGAAGCAACCCCAGAGGCATCACAATGCAGCACATGAAGGCAGGGAAAGCCCGCTATGCATGACACAAGGGAAGGATTTATATACCCAACCCCCTAGAGCCAAGGAGACCAACGTTCCCTTCCCAAAAAAGGGAGACCGCAGTATCTTGACAACCATCCACCACTCCCACACAATCGCGTAAGCACAACCATCAACCCACACAACTGACTGTGACGCCTCGAGGGAAGCAACCCGAGAGACATCACAATGCAGCACATGAAGGCAGGGAAAGCCCGCTATGCATGACACAAGGGAAGGATTGATATACCCAACCCCCTAGAGCCAACGAGACCAACGTTCCCTTCCCAAAAAAGGGAGACCGCAGTATCTTGACAACCATCCACCACTCCCACACAATCGCATAAGCGCAACCATCAACCCACACAACTGATCATGCAGGACCTGACCTTTGAGACAAGCATATGACTAGTGGAAGGATCAGCCATGTAGCATCACCAACAACATCTGCATTGTTTGAGGTATGACTGAGCTCACCACTCAGACCCCAACACAAGCCCAAACCGTCGTCTCGAACATTCAATTCCGTTCGATTAGTTTGTCCTTTGTACATGCACAACCTGATTTTTGAGACAAGCATATGACTAATGGAAGGATCAGACAGGTTGCACCACCAACAACATCTGCAATGTTTGAGGTATGACTGAGCAGACCACTCAGACCCCAACACAATCCCAAACCGTCTTCCCAAATCGACAGGAACCCAATTAATGAGTCTTCACCTCTGCATGATGCTCAAAACCGCAATTGTGCGAGAGAATTCAACCCAAGCATATAAACAGGGCCCGTATATCAGCACTAACAAAATTCCACTACCAACAGGGAGAACTCCGATGGGACAAGTGAGGATCTTCTAGGTGGAGCTCACCCACCTGGGGATTCTTCGCTTGATGTATAACCGAGGAGAAAGTCAGCCGTGTCACTGATTTAATGAGACCCTTCACAGTATCACCATCTTTCGATTAGTTTGTCCCTGTACATGCACTAACTGATCTTTGAGACAAGCATATGACTAGTGGAAGGATCAACCATGTAGCATTACCAACAACATCTGCATTGTTTGTGGTATAACTGAGCAGACCACTCAGACCCCAACACAAGCCCAAACCATCATCCCGAACATTCAATTCCGTTCGATTAGTTTATCCTTTGTAAATGCACAACCTGATCTTTGAGACAAGCATATGACTAATGGTAGGATCAGCCAGGTAGCATCACCAACCACATCTGCAATGTTTGAGGTATGACTGAGCAGACCACTCAAACCCCAACACAAGCCCAAATCATCTTCCCAAATCGACAGGATTCACCTTAATGAGTCATCACCTCTGCATGACGCTCGTGTATCTTGCAGAAACAATAGATACACATTCTTCGCTTGATGTAAAACCGAGGAGAACGTCAGACTTGTCCCTGATTTACTGAGACCCTTCACAGTATCACCATCTTCGATTAGTTTGTCCCTGTACATGCACAGACTGAACTTTGAGACAAGCATATGACTAGTGTTCTCAACGGATATCCAACCAAGCCAAACCGTGTTCCATCATTCACATGGAAACATGCACAAGGACCAAATGAAAGCGAGGAGAAATTAAACCCCCACTTACGGATGAGGGTGCCAACGAGACCAACGTTCCCTTCCCAAAAAAGGGAGACCGCAGTATCTTGACAACCATCCACCACTCCCACACAATCGCGTAAGCACAACCATCAACCCACACAGCTGATCGTGACGCCTCGAGGGATGCAACCTGAGAGGCATCACAATGCAGCACATGAAGGCAGGGAAAGCCCGCTATGCATGACACAAGGGAAGGATTGATATACCCAACCCCCTAGAGCCAACGAGACCAACGTTCCCTTCCCAAAAAAGGGAGACCGCGGTATCTTGACAACCATCCACCACTCCCACACAATCGCATAAGCGCAACCATCAACCCACACAACTGATCATGCAGGACCTGATCTTTGAGACAAGCATATGACTAGTGGAAGGATCAGACATGTAGAATCACCAACAACATCTGCATTGTTTGAGGTATGACTGAGCTCACCACTCAGACCCCAACACAAGCCCAAACCGTCGTCCCGAACATTCAATTCCGTTCGATTAGTTTGTCCATTGTACATGCACAACCTGATCTTTGAGACAAGCATATGACTAATGGAAGGATCAACAAGGTTGCATCACCAACCACATCTGCAATGTTTGAGGTATGACCCCACCTCAACGTCCTTCCCTTCAAGGCACGCCGCATGCACCAAGACGGGACTCGAGGCCCCTTCAAATCGTCTCACTCGGATGCCATTGTCTGGAAACGACTGTCAGCCCGCAAGATCACACATGCGACAAACCCCATCTCGTTGTCATCGTTTTTAGGGCGCACTACCTCGGGAAAGACAAGCCCCAAGCACGGGACGAATCATCGAGAATTCATGGCATTGCGTCCATGCCATTTTCCATGTCACTGGGCACGTCATCGGGTGGCTCTAGGCACGCAGGACAAGACCCACGCCCAGGGGGGGTCGCCGACCACTCCCCCCCCTAAAGAGACATTTATGCATTTCCAGCTATTCCACCAGGAAACATCAACAGTGACGAGGAGACATACTGATGGGTTTAGACCACCCTAAGGGCACCGCAGTGCATGAAAGACAACACGGGTTGCCCTAAAAGAGCTATGAAACCATAGGAAGGGCCACCGACGTGACCCCTTAGGCACATGAAGGCCGCCGACACGTCATGGCATCCGTCCCGCGTCTCGTCCATCACCGCAGAGAAGACACGCCCCATGTCCAGAGCGGGTCCTCACGCATGAAAGGAATTATCTTGAGGCGGTCATTGTCATTACATACCGTACCCAACAACATATGACAAACCCCACCACGTCGTCCTTCCTTGCAAGGCACACCGCATCCTCCAAGGCAAGCCCCGATGCCCCTTCAAATCGTCCCACTCGGGTGGCGTTGTCTCCACGTGATTGTCAGTACGTCGGACCTGACACGCGACGCACCCCGGCTCATTGTCATCACTTTTATGGCGCATTACCTCAGACAAGACAAGCCCCAAGCACCGTATGAATCCTCAAGCTTTCATGGATTTGTCTGGAGGCCATTTTTCCATGTCCGTGGGCATGTCACTAGGTGGCTCTGGGCACGCAGGACAAGACCCACGCCCAGGGGGGGTCGCCGACCACTCCCCCCCTAAAGAGACATTTATGCCTTTCCAGCTGTCCCACCAGGAAACATCAGCACTGACGAGGAGACATACTGGAGGGTTTAGACAACCCTGTGGGCACCACAGCGCATGAAAGACAACACGTGTTGCCCTAAAAGATATATGAAACCATAGGAACAGCCACCGATGTGACCCCTTAGGCACATGAAGGCCGCCGACACGTAGTAGCATTCATCCCGGGTAGCGTCCAACACCGCCGAGAAGACAGGCCCCATGTCCAGAGAGGGTCCTCACGCATGAAATGAATTCTCTTTAGGTGGTCATTGTCATTACATACGGGACACGACAACAGATGACAAACCCCACCGCAACGTCCTTCCTTTCAAGGCACGCCACACGCACCAAGACGGGCCTCGAGGCCCCTTCAAATCGTCTCACTCGGATGCCATTGTCTGGACACGACTGTCAGTCCGCAGGATCACACATGCGACAAACCCCATCTCATTGTCATCGTTTTTAGGGCGCACTACCTCGGGCAAGACAAGCCCCAAGCACGGGACGAATCATCAGAAATTCATGGCACTGCGTCGATGCCATTTTCCATGTCACTCGGCATGTCAGTGGGTGGCTCTAGGCACGCAGGACAAGACCCACGCCCAGGGGGGGTCGCCGACCACTCCCCCCCTAAAGAGACATTTATGCATTTCCAGCTATACCACCAGGAAACATCAACAGTGACGAGGAGACATACTGATGGGTTTAGACCACCCTAAGGGCACCGCAGTGCATGAAAGACAACACGGGTT
The DNA here is from genome assembly GCA_963277665.1 of Viscum album. Lineage (NCBI taxonomy): Eukaryota > Viridiplantae > Streptophyta > Magnoliopsida > Santalales > Viscaceae > Viscum > Viscum album. Next base: position 5,209 of record CAUJRU010003239.1, read on the forward strand.
GCCCTAAAAGAGCTATGAAACCATAGGAAGGGCCACCGACGTGACCCCTTAGGCACATGAAGGCCGCCGACACGTCATGGCATCCGTCCCGCGTCTCGTCCATCACCGCAGAGAAGACGCGCCCCATGTCCAGAGCGAGTCCTCACGCCTCAAAGGAATTATCTTTAGGTGGTCATTGTCAATACATACCGTACCCAACAACATATGACAAACCCCACCACATCGTCCTTCCTTGCAAGGCACACCGCATCCACCAAGGCAAGCCCCGAGGCCCCTTCAAATCGTCTCACTCGGATGCCGTTGTCTCCACGTGATCGTCAGTACGTCGGACCTCACACACGCGACAAACCCCATCTCATTGTCATCGTTTTTATGGCGCACTACCTCGGGCAAGACAAGCCCGAAGCACGGGACGAATCATCAGGAATTCTTGGCATTGCGTCGATGCCATTTTCCACGTCACTCGGCGTGGGTCTGACACGCGACGCACCCCAGCTCATTGTCATCACTTTTATGGCGCATTACCTCAGAAAAGACAAGCCCCAAGCACCGTACGAATCATCAGGCTTTCATGGATTCGTCTGGAGGCCGTTTTTCCATGTCTGTGGGCATGTCACTGGGTGGCTCTGGGCACACAGGACAAGACCCACGCCCAGGGGGGGTCGCCGACCACTCCCCCCCTAAAGAGACATTTATGCATTTCCAGCTGTCCCACCAGGAAACATCAGCACTGACGAGGAGACATACTGATGGGTTCAGACAACCCTGTGGGCACCACAGCGCATGAAAGACAACACGTGTTGCCCTAAAAGAGATATGAAACCATAGGAATAGCCACCAATGTGACCCCTTAGGCACATCAAGGCCGCCATCACGTACTAGCATCCATCCCGGGTAGCGTCCAACACCGCCGAGAAGACAGGCCCCATGTCCAGAGAGGGTCCTCACGCATGAAATGAATTCTCTTTAGGTGGTCATTATCATTACATACGGGACACGAAAACACATGAATAACCACACCTCAACGTCCTTCCTTTCAAGGCACACCGCATGCACCAAGACGGGCCTCGAGGCCCCTTCAAATCGTCTCACTCGGATGCCTTTGTCTGGAAACGACTGTCAGCCCGCAAGATCACACATGCGACAAAACCCATCTCATTGTCATCGTTTTTAGGGCGCACTACCTCGGGAAAGACAAGCCCCAAGCACGGGACGAATCATCGAGAATTCATGGCATTGCGTCCATGCCATTTTCCATGTCACTGGGCACGTCATCGGGTGGCTCTAGGCACGCAGGACAAGACCCACGCCCAGGGGGGGTCGCCGACCACTCCCCCCCCTAAAGAGACATTTATGCATTTCCAGCTATTCCACCAGGAAACATCAACAGTGACGAGGAGACATACTGATGGGTTTAGACCACCCTAAGGGCACCGCAGTGCATGAAAGACAACACGGGTTGCCCTAAAAGAGCTATGAAACCATAGGAAGGGCCACCGACGTGACCCCTTAGGCACATGAAGGCCGCCGACACGTCATGGCATCCGTCCCGCGTCTCGTCCATCACCGCAGAGAAGACACGCCCCATGTCCAGAGCGGGTCCTCACGCATGAAAGGAATTATCTTGAGGCGGTCATTGTCATTACATACCGTACCCAACAACATATGACAAACCCCACCACGTCGTCCTTCCTTGCAAGGCACACCGCATCCTCCAAGGCAAGCCCCGATGCCCCTTCAAATCGTCCCACTCGGGTGGCGTTGTCTCCACGTGATTGTCAGTACGTCGGACCTGACACGCGACGCACCCCGGCTCATTGTCATCACTTTTATGGCGCATTACCTCAGACAAGACAAGCCCCAAGCACCGTACGAATCATCAGGCTTTCATGGATTCGTCTGGAGGCCATTTTTCCATGTCCGTGGGCATGTCACTAGGTGGCTCTGGGCACGCAGGACAAGACCCACGCCCAGGGGGGGTCGCCGACCACTCCCCCCCTAAAGAGACATTTATGCCTTTCCAGCTGTCCCACCAGGAAACATCAGCACTGACGAGGAGACATACTGGAGGGTTTAGACAACCCTGTGGGCACCACAGCGCATGAAAGACAACACGTGTTGCCCTAAAAGATATATGAAACCATAGGAACAGCCACCGATGTGACCCCTTAGGCACATGAAGGCCGCCGACACGTAGTAGCATTCATCCCGGGTAGCGTCCAACACCGCCGAGAAGACAGGCCCCATGTCCAGAGAGGGTCCTCACGCATGAAATGAATTCTCTTTAGGTGGTCATTGTCATTACATACGGGACACGACAACAGATGACAAACCCCACCGCAACGTCCTTCCTTTCAAGGCACGCCACACGCACCAAGACGGGCCTCGAGGCCCCTTCAAATCGTCTCACTCGGATGCCATTGTCTGGACACGACTGTCAGTCCGCAGGATCACACATGCGACAAACCCCATCTCATTGTCATCGTTTTTAGGGCGCACTACCTCGGGCAAGACAAGCCCCAAGCACGGGACGAATCATCAGAAATTCATGGCACTGCGTCGATGCCATTTTCCATGTCACTCGGCATGTCAGTGGGTGGCTCTAGGCACGCAGGACAAGACCCACGCCCAGGGGGGGTCGCCGACCACTCCCCCCCTAAAGAGACATTTATGCATTTCCAGCTATACCACCAGGAAACATCAACAGTGACGAGGAGACATACTGATGGGTTTAGACCACCCTAAGGGCACCGCAGTGCATGAAAGACAACACGGGTTGCCCTAAAAGAGCTATGAAACCATAGGAAGGGCCACCGACGTGACCCCTTAGGCACATGAAGGCCGCCGACACGTCATGGCATCCGTCCCGCGTCTCGTCCATCACCGCAGAGAAGACGCGCCCCATGTCCAGAGCGAGTCCTCACGCCTCAAAGGAATTATCTTTAGGTGGTCATTGTCAATACATACCGTACCCAACAACATATGACAAACCCCACCACATCGTCCTTCCTTGCAAGGCACACCGCATCCACCAAGGCAAGCCCCGAGGCCCCTTCAAATCGTCTCACTCGGATGCCGTTGTCTCCACGTGATCGTCAGTACGTCGGACCTCACACACGCGACAAACCCCATCTCATTGTCATCGTTTTTATGGCGCACTACCTCGGGCAAGACAAGCCCGAAGCACGGGACGAATCATCAGGAATTCTTGGCATTGCGTCGATGCCATTTTCCACGTCACTCGGCGTGGGTCTGACACGCGACGCACCCCAGCTCATTGTCATCACTTTTATGGCGCATTACCTCAGACAAGACAAGCCCCAAGCACCGTACGAATCATCAGGCTTTCATGGATTCGTCTGGAGGCCGTTTTTCCATGTCCGTGGGCATGTCACTGGGTGGCTCTGGGCACACAGGACAAGACCCACGCCCAGGGGGGGTCGCCGACCACTCCCCCCCTAAAGAGACATTTATGCATTTCCAGCTGTCCCACCAGGAAACATCAGCACTGACGAGGAGACATACTGATGGGTTCAGACAACCCTGTGGGCACCACAGCGCATGAAAGACAACACGTGTTGCCCTAAAAGAGATATGAAACCATAGGAATAGCCACCAATGTGACCCCTTAGGCACATCAAGGCCGCCATCACGTACTAGCATCCATCCCGGGTAGCGTCCAACACCGCCGAGAAGACAGGCCCCATGTCCAGAGAGGGTCCTCACGCATGAAATGAATTCTCTTTAGGTGGTCATTATCATTACATACGGGACACGAAAACACATGAATAACCACACCTCAACGTCCTTCCTTTCAAGGCACACCGCAGGCACCAAGACGGGCCTCGAGGCCCCTTCAAATCGTCTCACTCGGATGCCTTTGTCTGGAAACGACTGTCAGCCCGCAAGATCACACATGCGACAAAACCCATCTCATTGTCATCGTTTTTAGGGCGCACTACCTCGGGAAAGACAAGCCCCAAGCACGGGACGAATCATCAAGAATTCATGGCATTGCGTCGATGCCATTTTCCATGTCCCTGGGCATGTCATTGGGTGGCTCTAGGCACGCAGGACAAGACCCACGCCCAGGGGGGGTCGCCGACCACTCCCCCCCTAAAGAGACATTTATGCATTTCCAGCTATTCCACCAGGAAACATCAAAAGTGACGAGGAGACATACTGAGGGGTTTAGACCACCCTAAGGGCACCGCAGTGCATGAAAGACAACACGGGTTGCCCTAAAAGAGCTATGAAACCATAGGAAGGGCCACCGACGTGACCCCTTAGGCACATGAAGGCCGCCGACACGTCATGACATCCGTCCCGCGTCTCGTCCATCACCGCAGAGAAGACACGCCCCATGTCCAGAGCGGGTCCTCACGCATGAAATGAATTATCTTTAGGCGGTCATTGTCATTACATACCGTACCCAACAACATATGACAAACCCCACCACGTCGTCCTTCCTTGCAAGGCACACCGCATCCTCCAAGGCAAGCCCCGATGCCCCTTCAAATCGTCCCACTCGGGTGGCGTTGTCTCCACGTGATTGTCAGTACGTCGGACCTGACACGCGACGCACCCCGGCTCATTGTCATCACTTTTATGGCGCATTACCTCATACAAGACAAGCCCCAAGCACCGTATGAATCCTCAAGCTTTCATGGATTTGTCTGGAGGCCATTTTTCCATGTCCGTGGGCATGTCACTAGGTGGCTCTGGGCACGCAGGACAAGACCCACGCCCAGGGGGGGTCGCCGACCACTCCCCCCCTAAAGAGACATTTATGCCTTTCCAGCTGTCCCACCAGGAAACATCAGCACTGACGAGGAGACATACTGGAGGGTTTAGACAACCCTGTGGGCACCACAGCGCATGAAAGTCAACACGTGTTGCCCTAAAAGATATATGAAACCGTAGGAACAGCCACCGATGTGACCCCTTAGGCACATGAAGGCTGCCGACACGTAGTAGCATTCATCCCGGGTAGCGTCCAACACCGCCGAGAAGACAGGCCCCATGTCCAGAGAGGGTCCTCACGCATGAAATGAATTCTCTTTAGGTGGTCATTGTCATTACATACGGGACACGACAACAGATGACAAACCCCACCGCAACGTCCTTCCTTTCAAGGCACGCCACACGCACCAAGACGGGCCTCGAGGCCCCTTCAAATCGTCTCACTCGGATGCCATTGTCTGGACAAGACTGTCAGTCCGCAGGATCACACATGCGACAAACCCCATCTCATTGTCATCGTTTTTAGGGCGCACTACCTCGGGCAAGACAAGCCCCAAGCACGAGACGAATCATCAGGAATTCATGGCACTGCGTCGATGCCATTTTCCATGTCACTCGGCATGTCATTGGGTGGCTCTAGGCACGCAGGACAAGACCCACGCCCAGGGGGGGTCGCCGACCACTCCCCCCCTAAAGAGACATTTATGCATTTCCAGCTATACCACCAGGAAACATCAACAGTGACGAGGAGACATACTGATGGGTTTAGACCACCCTAAGGGCACCGCAGTGCATGAAAGACAACACGGGTTGCCCTAAAAGAGCTATGAAACCATAGGAAGGGCCACCGACGTGACCCCTTAGGCACATGAAGGCCGCCGACACGTCATGGCATCCGCCCCGCGTCTCGTCCATCACCGCAGAGAAGACACGCCCCATGTCCAGAGCTGGTCCTCACGCCTCAAAGGAATTATCTTTAGGCGGTCATTGTCAATACATACCGTACCCAACAACATATGACAAACCCCACCACGTCGTCCTTCCTTGCAAGGCACACCGCATCCACCAAGGCAAGCCCCGAGGCCCCTTCAAATCGTCCCACTCGGATGGCGTTGTCTCCACGTGATTGTCAGTACGTCGGACCTGACACGCGACGCACCCCGGCTCATTGTCATCACTTTTATGACGCATTACCTCAGACAAGACAAGCCCCAAGCACCGTACGAATAATCAAGCTTTCATGGATTTGTCTGGAGGTCGTTTTTCCATGTTCGTGGGCATGTCACTGGGTGGCTCTGGGCACGCAGGACAAGACCCACGCCCAGGGGGGGTCGCCGACCACTCCCCCCCTAAAGAGACATTTATGCATTTCCAGCTGTCCCACCAGGAAACATCAGCACTGACGAGGACACATACTGATGGGTTCAGACAACCCAATGGGCACCACAACGCATGAAGGACAGCACGTGTTGCCCTAAAAGAGCTACGAATCCATACGAACAGCCACCAAAGTGACCCCTTAGGCACATGAAGGCCGCCGACACGTCATGGCATCCGTCCCGGGTATCATCCAACACCGCCGAGAAGACAGGACCCATGTCCAGAGCGGGTCCCCGCGCATGAAATGAATTATCTTTAGGCGGTCATTGTCTTTACATTCCGAACACAACAACATGTGACAAACCCCACCTCGACGTCCTTCCTTTCAAGAAACGCCGCATGCACCAAGACGGGCCCCGAGACCCCTTCAAATCGTCTCACTCGGATGCCATTGTCTGAACGCGACTGTCAGTCCGCAGGATCTCGAAGGCCACAAACACCATCCCATTGTCATCGTTTTTATGGCGCACTACCTCGGGCAAGACAAGCCCCAAGCACGGGACGAATCATCAGGCATTCATGGCATTAAGTCGATGTCATTTTGCATGTCAATGGGCATCACATTGGGTGGCTCTAGGCACGCAGGACAAGACCCACGCCCGGGGGGGTCGCCGACCACTCCCCCCCTAAAGAGACATTTATGCATTTCCAGCTATTCCACCAGGAAACATCAACACCGACGAGGAGACATACTGATGGGTTTAGACCACCCTGAGGGCAGGGCAGCGCATGAAAGGCAACACGTGTTGCCCTAAAAGAGCTATGAAACCATAGGAAGGGCCACCGACGTGGCCCCTTAGGCACATGAAGGCCGCCGACACGTCATGGCATCCGTCCCACGTATCGTCCATCACCACAGCGAAGACACGCCCCATGTCCAGAGCGGGTCCCCACGCATGAAAGGAATTCTCTTTAGGCGGTCATTGTCATTACATACCGGACCCAACAACATATGACAAACCCCACCTCATTGTCCTTCCATTCAAGGCACACCGCATCCACCAAGGCAAGCCCTGAGGCCCCTTCAAATCCTCTCACCCGGATGGCGTTGTCTCCACCTGATTGTCAGTACGGAGGACCTGACACGCGACGAAACCCGGCTCATTGTCATCACTTTTATGGCGCACTACCTCAAACAAGACAAGCCCCAAGCACCGGACGAATCATCAAGCTGTCTTTGCTTTGTCCGGAGGCTGTTTTTCCATGTCCGTGGGCATGTCACTGGGTGGCTCTGGGCACGCAGGACAAGACCCACGCCCAGGGGGGGTCGCCGACCACTCCCCCCCTAAAGAGACATTTATGCATTTCCAGCTGTCCCACCAGGAAACATCAGCACTGACGAGGAGACATACTGATGGGTTTAGACAACCCTGTGGGCACCACAGCGCATGAAAGACAACACGTGTTGCCCTAAAAGAGATATGAAACCATAGGAACAGCCACTGATGTGACCCCTTAGGCACATCAAGGCCGCCGACACGTAGTAGCATTCGTCGCGGGTAGCATCCAACGCCGCCGAGAAGACAGGCCCCATGTCCAGAGCGGGTCCTCGCGCATGAAATGAATTCTCTTTAGGTGGTCATTGTCATTACATACGGGACACGACAACATATGAAAAACCCCACCTCGACGTCCTTCCTTTCAAGGCACGCCGCATGCACCAAGACGGGCCCTGAGGCCCCTTCAAATCGTCTCACTCGGATGCCATTGTCTGGACGCGACTGTCAGTCCGCAGGATCGCACATGCGACAAACCCCGTCTCATTGCCATCGTTTTTAGGGCGCACTACCTCGGGCAAGACAAGCCCCAAGCACGGGACGAATCATCAGGAATTCATGGCATTGCGTCGATGCCATTTTCCATGTCACTGGGCATGTCTGTGGGTGGCTCTCGGCACGCAGGACAAGACCCACGCCCAGGGGGGGTCGCCGACCACTCCCCCCCTAAAGAGACATTTATGCATTTCCAGCTATTCCACCAGGAAACATCAACACTGACGAGGAGACATACTGAGTGGTTTAGACCACCCAGAGGGAACCGCAGCGCATGAAAGGCAACACGTGTTGCCCTAAAAGGGCTATGAAACCATAGGAAGGGACACCGACGTGGCCCCTTAGGCACATGAAGGCCGCCGACACGTCATGGCATCCGTCCCGCGTATCGTCCAACACCGCCGAGGAGACAGGACCCATGTCCAGAGCGGGTCCTCACGCATGAAATGAATTCTCTTTAGGTGGTCATTGTCTTTACATACCGGACACAACAACATATGACAAACCCCACCTCAACGTCCTTCCTTTCAAGGCACGCCGCACGCACCAAGACGGGCCCCGAGGCCCCTTCAAATCGCCTCACTAGGATTCCATTGTCTGGACGCGATTGTCAGTCCGTAGGATCTCACAGGCGACAAACCCCACCCATATCATTGTCATCGGTTTTATGGCGCACCACCTCGGGCAAGACAAGACCCTAGCACGGGAAGAATCATCAGGAATTCAGGGCATTGCGTCGATGCCATTTTCCATGTCACTGGGCATGTCATTGGGTGGCTCTAGGCACGCAGGACAAGACCCACGCCCAGGGGGGTCGCCGACCACTCCCCCCCTAAAGAGACATTTATGCATTTCCAGCTATCCCACCAGGAAACATCAACACTGACGAGGAGACATACTGATGGGTTTAGACCACCCTGAGGGCACCGCAGCGCATGAAAGACAACACGTGTTGCCCTAAAAGAGCTATGAAACCATAGGAAGGGCCACCGACGTGACCCCTTATGCACATGAAGGCCACCGACAAGTCATGGCATCCATCCCGCGTATCGTCGATCACCGCCGAGAAGACACGCCCCATGTCCAGAGCGGGTCCTCACTCATGAAAAGAATTCTCTTTAGGTGGTAATTGTAATTACATACAGGACCCAACAACATATGAAAAACCCCACCTCGACGTCCTTCCTTTCAAGGCACGTCGCATCCACCAAGACATGCCCCGAGGCCACTTCAAATCGTCTCACTCGGATGGCTTTGTCTCCACGCGATTGTCAGTTCGTCGGACCTGACACGCGACGAACCCCGTCTCATTGTCATCGCTTTTATGGGGCACTACCGCGGGCAAGACAAGCCCCAAGCACAGGAGGAATCATCTAGAGGCCATTTTTCCATGTCTGTGGGCATGTCACTGGGTGGCTCTGGGCACGCAGGACAAGACCCACGCCCAGGGGGGGTCGCCGACCACTCCCCCCCTAAAGAGACATTTCTGCATTTCCAGCTCTCCCACCAGGAAACATCAGCACTGACGAGGAGACATACTGAGTGGTTTAGACCACCCAGAGGGAACCGCAGCGCATGAAAGACAACACGTGTTGCCCTAAAAGAGCTATGAAACCATAGGAACGGCAACCGACGTGACCCCTTAGGCACGTGAAGGCCGCCGACACGTCATGGCATCCTTCCCGCGTATCGTCGACCACCGCCGAGAAGACAGACCCCATGTCCAGAGCGGGTCCTCACGCATGAAATGAATTCTCTTTAGGTGGTCGGTGTCGTTACATACCGAACCCAACAACATATGACAAACCCCAGCTCGGCGTCCTTCCTTTCAAGGCACCCCGCATCCACCAAGACAAGCCTCGAGGCCCCTTCAAATCGTCTCACTCGGATGGCATTG
>CAUJRU010003239.1:25000-32400 GCA_963277665.1 Viscum album
GATCCGACTTCCAACACTTCTTTTATTCCAGAGACAAGAATGAATCATCATCGACGAGGTCTCAGCATTCATTCCTTCCTTTACCCAGCACCGATGAGAATAGCCAAACCGATCACTTCCCACGAATCCACAGGATCCCGGTTAATGAGTCATCACCTCCGCATGACGCTCGTGTATCTTGCAGAAACAGTAGATACACATTCTCAAGCCGCCCTTATGAACATCATCACCCAAGGCATGACTGAGGAGGAAGGCACCCCAACTTGTCCAATAATGAACCATGGCAACCGTTTGCCTGGTGGTGTGAGTTTCTCAGGACCCAAATAACTCACAGGTGGCCCCGACAATGCGTTGGGCAAAGCACTCCCGCAAATCACTGCCCAAGGAAGCTTGCTACGGTTCGCATGGAATATCACTGAATGGGAAATTTAGGAGCACGGTCTCTCATCCTGGTGATACCGACAGTTTCGCGCTTGAACCACTACCAAAATCCCACAACGCTCCAGAGAAGGTGAGGAAAAGGCAGGTACAGCAAAGGACGACAAAGGAACCCAATCCCACCATGCCTCCCACATCCCAACATCTGCAAGAACTCAACCACACTCGGTGGCTTTTAAGCATAGCCCGACCCGCAACGCTCCATGAAAGGTGAGGAAAAAGGTGGGTACGACAGGACGGGGAAACAACCCAATCCCGCCCATACCCCCCACATCCCACCAGTGAGGAAAAAGGTAGGAACGTCAGGGGATGAGGAGGGAAACCCCCATCCCGCCGTGCCTCCCACATCTCACATTCCGTAGGAACTCAACCGCCATGAGGCAGCTTTTAAGCAGACGAACCAGCAACGCTCAAGAGACGTCGAGGAAAAGGAGTCATGGTAGGTACGGGGGTCCTATGTCCCGCCGCGCCGCCCACATCCCACCATCCACAGGATCCCACAAACCGTGAGGCGGTATTTAAGCACCCAGCCCGCAATGCTCCACAGACGGGGAGGAAAAGGCAGGCACGTCAGGGGACGGGGCAAAAACCCAATCCCGCCGCGCCTCCCACATCCCACCATCCGCAGCAACTCAACCACCCTGAGGCGGCTTTTAAGCAAGCCAAGCCGCACTGCTCTAGAGAAGGCGAGGGAAGGGCAGGAGCGTCGAGGGACGACAAAGGAACACCAACCCACCATGCCTCCCACATCCCACCATCCAAGGAACTCCGCCACCGACAGGTGGCCTTTTAAGCAAGCCCGAACCGCAACGCTCCATGAAAGGTGAGGAAAAAGGCGGGCACGGCATGAGACTGGGCAAAAACCCATTCTTTCCAATGCCCCCCACATCCCACCGGTGAGGAAAAGGAATTACAGCGTCCCACCGCCATGCCTCCCACATCCCACCTTCCGAAGGAACTCAACCGCCATGAGGCAGATTTTAAGCAGACGAACCCACAACGCTCCAAGGACGTTGAGGAAAAGGAGTCATGACAGGAACGGAGGCCCTATGTCCCGCCGCACCCCCCACATCCCACCATTCAAAAGAACTCAACCACCGTTGAGAAACTTTTAACCAAGAACCAGGACACCAACCATGCTCATCTATCATCATCCCATCCAAGTTATATCTGTCTAGTATCGCATCGTCTTTTTAGCAAGCCCTTGGAAGACGGAACCGCAATTGTGCGAGAGAATTCAACCCAAGCATATAGACGGGGCCCCTACATCAGCACCAAAAAAATTCCACTACCAACAGGGAGAACTCCAAAGGGACAAGTGAGGGTCATCTAGGTGGAGCTCACCCACCTGGGGATTCTTCGCTTGAGATATAACCGAGGAGAAAGTCACCCCTGGCACTGATTTAATGAGACCCGTCACAGTATCACCATCTTTCGATTAGTTTGTCCTTTACATGCGGGACCTGATCTTTGAGACAGGCATATGACTAGTGGAAGGATCAGCCATGTAGCATCACCAACAACATCTGCATTGTTTGGGGTATGACTGAGCTGACCACTCAGACCCCAACACAAGCCCAAACCGTCGTCCCGAACATTCAATTCTGTTCGATTAGTTTGTCCTTTGTACATGCACAACCTGATCTTTGAGACAAGCATATGACTAATGGAAGGATCAGCCAGGTAGCATCACCAACCACATCTGCAATGTTTGAGGTATGACTGAGCAGACCACTCAGACCCCAACACAAGCCCCAACCATCTTCCCAAATCGACAGGATTCCCCTTAATGAGTCATCACCTCCGCATGACGCTCGTGTATCTTGCAGAAACAGTAGATACACATTCTCAAGCCACCCTTATGAACATCATCACCCAAGGCATGGCTGAGGAGGAAGGCACCCCAACTTGTCCAATAATGAACCATGGAAATCGTCACCCTGTTGGTGTGAGTTTCTTAGGACCCAAATAACTCGCACGTGGCCCCGACAATGCGTTGAGCAAAGCACTCCCACCAATCATTGCCCAAGGCAGCTTGCTATGGTTCGCATGAAATATCGCTGAATGAGAAATTTAGGAGCACGCTCTCGCATCCTGGTGATACCGACAGTTTCGCGCTTGAACCACTACCAAAATTCCACAACGCTCCAGAGAAGGTGAGGAAAAGGCGGTACAGCAAGGGACGACAAAGGAACCCAATCCCACCATGCCTCCCACATCCCAACATCTGCAAGAACTCAACCACACTCGGTGGCTTTTAAGCATAGCCCGACCCGCAACGCTCCATGAAAGGTGAGGAAAAAGGTGGGTACGACAGGACGGGGAAACAACCCAATCCCGCCCATACCCCCCACATCCCACCAGTGAGGAAAAAGGTAGGAACGTCAGGGGATGAGGAGGGAAACCCCCATCCCGCCGTGCCTCCCACATCTCACATTCCGTAGGAACTCAACCGCCATGAGGCAGCTTTTAAGCAGACGAACCAGCAACGCTCAAGAGACGTCGAGGAAAAGGAGTCATGGTAGGTACGGGGGTCCTATGTCCCGCCGCGCCGCCCACATCCCACCATCCACAGGATCCCACAAACCGTGAGGCGGTATTTAAGCACCCAGCCCGCAATGCTCCACAGACGGGGAGGAAAAGGCAGGCACGTCAGGGGACGGGGCAAAAACCCAATCCCGCCGCGCCCCCCACATCCCACCATCCGCAGCAACTCAACCACCCTGAGGCAGCTTTTAAGCAAGCAAAGCCGCACTGCTCTAGAGAAGGCGAGGGAAGGGCAGGAGCATCGAGGGACGACAAAGGAACACCAACCCACCATGCCTCCCACATCCCACCATCCAAGGAACTCCGCCACCAACAGGTGGCCTTTTAAGCAAGCCCGAACCGCAACGCTCCATGAAAGGTGAGGAAAAAGGCGGGCACGGCATGAGACTGGGCAAAAACCCATTCTTTCCAATGCCCCCCACATCCCACCGGTGAGGAAAAGGAATTACAGCGTCCCACCGCCATGCTTCCCACATCCCACCTTCCGAAGGAACTCAACCGCCGTGAGGCAGATTTTAAGCAGACGAACCCACAACGCTCCAGGGACGTTGAGGAAAAGGAGTCATGACAGGAACAGAGGCCCTATGTCCCGCCGCACCCCCCACATCCCACCATTCAAAAGAACTCAACCACCGTTGCGAAACTTTTAACCAAGAACCAGGACACCAACCATGCTCATCTATCATCATCCCATCCAAGTTATATCTGTCTAGTATCGCATCGTCTTTTTAGCAAGCCCTTGGAAGACGGAACCGCAATTGTGCGAGAGAATTCAACCCAAGCATATAGACGGGGCCCCTACATCAGCACCAACAAAATTCCACTACCAACAGGGAGAACTCCAAAGGGACAAGTGAGGGTCATCTAGGTGGAGCTCACCCACCTGGGGATTCTTCGCTTGAGGTATAACCGAGGAGAAAGTCACCCCTGGCACTGATTTAATGAGACCCGTCACAGTATCACCATCTTTCGATTAGTTTGTCCTTTACATGCGGGACCTGATCTTTGAGACAGGCATATGACTAGTGGAAGGATCAGCCATGTAGCATCACCAACAACATCTGCATTGTTTGGGGTATGACTGAGCTGACCACTCAGACCCCAACACAAGCCCAAACCGTCGTCCCGAACATTCAATTCTGTTCAATTAGTTTGTCCTTTGTACATGCACAACCTGATCTTTGAGACAAGCATATGACTAATGGAAGGATCAGCCAGGTAGCATCACCAACCACATCTGCAATGTTTGAGGTATGACTGAGCAGACCACTCAGACCCCAACACAAGCCCCAACCATCTTCCCAAATCGACAGGATTCCCCTTAATGAGTCATCACCTCCGCATGACGCTCGTGTATCTTGCAGAAACAGTAGATACACATTCTCAAGCCACCCTTATGAACATCATCACCCAAGGCATGGCTGAGGAGGAAGGCACCCCAACTTGTCCAATAATGAACCATGGAAATCGTCACCCTGTTGGTGAGAGTTTCTTAGGACCCAAATAACTCGCACGTGGCCCCGACAATGCGTTGAGCAAAGCACTCCCACCAATCATTGCCCAAGGCAGCTTGCTATGGTTCGCATGAAATATCGCTGAATGAGAAATTTAGGAGCACGCTCTCGCATCCTGGTGATACCGACAGTTTCGCGCTTGAACCACTACCAAAATTCCACAACGCTCCAGAGAAGGTGAGGAAAAGGCGGTACAGCAAGGGACGACAAAGGAACCCAATCCCACCATGCCTCCCACATCCCAACATCTGCAAGAACTCAACCACACTCGGTGGCTTTTAAGCATAACCCGACCCGCAACGCTCCATGAAAGGTGAGGAAAAAGGTGGGTACGACAGGACGGGGAAACAACCCAATCCCGCCCATACCCCCCACATCCCACCAGTGAGGAAAAAGGTAGGAACGTCAGGGGATGAGGAGGGAAACCCCCATCCCGCCGTGCCTCCCACATCTCACATTCCGTAGGAACTCAACCGCCATGAGGCAGCTTTTAAGCAGACGAACCAGCAACGCTCAAGAGACGTCAAGGAAAAGGAGTCAGGGTAGGTACGGGGGTCCTATGTCCCACCGCGCCGCCCACATCCCACCATCCACAGGATCCCACAAACCGTGAGGCGGTATTTAAGCACCCAGCCCGCAATGCTCCACAGACGGGGAGGAAAAGGCAGGCACGTCAGGGGACGGGGCAAAAACCCAATCCCGCCGCGCCTCCCACATCCCACCATCCGCAGCAACTCAACCACCCTGAGGCGGCTTTTAAGCAAGCCAAGCCGCACTGCTCTAGAGAAGGCGAGGGAAGGGCAGGAGCGTCGAGGGACGACAAAGGAACACCAACCCACCATGCCTCCCACATCCCACCATCCAAGGAACTCCGCCACCGACAGGTGGCCTTTTAAGCAAGCCCGAACCGCAACGCTCCATGAAAGGTGAGGAAAAAGGCGGGCACGGCATGAGACTGGGCAAAAACCCATTCTTTCCAATGCCCCCCACATCCCACCGGTGAGGAAAAGGAATTACAGCGTCCCACCGCCATACCTCCCACATCCCACCTTCCGAAGGAACTCAACCGCCATGAGGCAGATTTTAAGCAGACGAACCCACAACGCTCCAGGGACGTTGAGGAAAAGGAGTCATGACAGGAACGGAGGCCCTATGTCCCGCCGCACCCCCCACATCCCACCATTCAAAAGAACTCAACCACCGTTGCGAAACTTTTAACCAAGAACCAGGACACCAACCATGCTCATCTATCATCATCCCATCCAAGTTATATCTGTCTAGTATCGCATCGTATTTTTAGCAAGCCCTTGGAAGACGGAACCGCAATTGTGCGAGAGAATTCAACCCAAGCATATAGACGGGGCCCCTACATCAGCACCAAAAAAATTCCACTACCAACAGGGAGAACTCCAAAGGGACAAGTGAGGGTCTTCTAGGTGGAGCTCACCCACCTGGGGATTCTTCGCTTGAGATATAACCGAGGAGAAAGTCACCCCTGGCACTGATTTAATGAGACCCGTCACAGTATCACCATCTTTCGATTAGTTTGTCCTTTACATGCGGGACCTGATCTTTGAGACAGGCATATGACTAGTGGAAGGATCAGCCATGTAGCATCACCAACAACATCTGCATTGTTTGGGGTATGACTGAGCTGACCACTCAGACCCCAACACAAGCCCAAACCGTCGTCCCGAACATTCAATTCTGTTCGATTAGTTTGTCCTTTGTACATGCACAACCTGATCTTTGAGACAAGCATATGACTAATGGAAGGATCAGCCAGGTAGCATCACCAACCACATCTGCAATGTTTGAGGTATGACTGAGCAGACCACTCAGACCCCAACACAAGCCCCAACCATCTTCCCAAATCGACAGGATTCCCCTTAATGAGTCATCACCTCCGCATGACGCTCGTGTATCTTGCAGAAACAGTAGATACACATTCTCAAGCCACCCTTATGAACATCATCACCCAAGGCATGACTGAGGAGGAAGGCACCCCAACTTGTCCAATAATGAACCATGGAAATCGTTACCCTGTTGGTGTGAGTTTCTTAGGACACAAATAACTCGCACGTGGCCCCGACAATGCGTTGAGCAAAGCACTCCCACCAATCATTGCCCAAGGCAGCTTGCTATGGTTCGCATGGAATATCGCTGAATGAGAAATTTAGGAGCACGCTCTCGCATCCTGGTGATACCGACAGTTTCGCGCTTGAACCACTACCAAAATTCCACAACGCTCCAGAGAAGGTGAGGAAAAGGCGGTACAGCAAGGGACGACAAAGGAACCCAATCCCAACATGCCTCCCACATCCCAACATCTGCAAGAACTCAACCACACTCAGTGGATTTTAAGCAAAGCCCGACCCGCAACGCTCCATGAAAGGTGAGGAAAAAGGTGGGTACGACAGGACGGGGAAACAACCCAATCCCGCCCATACCCCCCACATCCCACCAGTGAGGGAAAAGGTAGGAACGTCAGGGGATGAGGAGGGAAACCCCCATCCCGCCGTGCCTCCCACATCTCACATTCCGTAGGAACTCAACCGCCATGAGGCAGCTTTTAAGCAGACGAACCAGCAACGCTCAAGAGACGTCGAGGAAAAGGAGTCATGGTAGGTACGGGGGTCCTATGTCCCGCCGCGCCGCCCACATCCCACCATCCACAGGATCCCACAAACCGTGAGGCGGTATTTAAGCACCCAGCCCGCAATGCTCCACAGACGGGGAGGAAAAGGCAGGCACGTCAGGGGACGGGGCAAAAACCCAATCCCGCCGCGCCCCCCACATCCCACCATCCACAGCAACTCAACCACCCTGAGGCAGCTTTTAAGCAAGCAAAGCCGCACTGCTCTAGAGAAGGCGAGGGAAGGGCAGGAGCGTCGAGGGACG
>CAUJRU010003239.1:35100-53587 GCA_963277665.1 Viscum album
GTGGCCTTCCTGCGCTTAAGGGGTCACGTCGGTGGTCATTCCTACGTTTTCATAGGTTTTTCAGTGCCACACGTGTGGTCTTTCATGCGCTGCGCTGCCCTCTGGGACGTCTAAACCCCTCAGTATGTCTCCTCGTCACTGTTGATGTTTCCTGGTGGGATAGCTGGAAATGCATAAATGTCTCTTCAGGGGGGGGGGAGTGGTCGGCGACCCCCCCCTGGGCGTGGGTCTTGTCCTGCGCGCCCAGATCCACCCAATGACATGCCCACGGACATGAAAAAATGGCCTCTAGACAATGCCATGAATGCTTGGTGATTCGTCCGGTGCTTGGGGCTTGTCTTGTCCGGGGTATTGCGCCATGAAAGCGATGACAATGAGCCGGGGTTCGTCACGTGTCAGGTCCTACGTACTGACAATCGCGTGGAGACAATGCCATCCGGGTGAGGCGATTTGAAGGGGCCTCGGGGCTTGTCTTGGTGGATGCGGTGTGCCTTAAAAGGAAAGACATGGAGGTGGTGGTTGGTGAAATGTTGTTGGGTCCTATATGTAACGACAATCACCACCTGATGAGAATTCATTTCATGCGTGAGGACCCGCTGTGGACATGGGGCATGTCTTCTCGGCGGTGATCGACGATACGCGGGACGGATGCCATGACGTGTCGGCGGCCTTCAAGTGCCTAAGGGGTCACGTCGGTGGTCGTTCCTATGGTTTCATAGCTCTTTTAGGGCAACACGTGTTGTCTTTCATGCGCTGCACTGACCTCTGGGATGTCTAAACCCCTCAGTATGTCTCCTCGTCACTGATGATGTTTCCTGGTGGGATAGCTGGAAATGCATAAATGTCTCTTTAGGGGGGGAGTGGTCGGCGACCCCCCCTGGGCGTGGGTCTTGTCCTGCGTGCCCAGAGCCACCCAATGACATGCCCACGGACATGGAAAAATGGCCTCTAGACAATCCCATGAATGCTTGATGATTCGTCCGGTGCTTGGGGCTTGTCTTGTCCGGGGTAGTGCGCCATCAAAGCTTTGAAAATGAGTCGGGGTTCGTCGCGTGTCAGGTCCTACGTACTGACAATCGCGTGGAGACAATTCCATCCGAGTGAGACGATTTGAAGGGGCATCGGGGCTTGCATTGGTGGATGCGGGGTGCCTTGAAAGGAAGGACGCCGAGCTGGGGTTTGCCATATCTTGTTGGGTCCGGTATGTAACGTCCATGACCACCTAAATAGAATTCGTTTCATGCGTGAGGACCCGCTCTGGACATGGGGTTGTCTTCTCGGCGGTGGTCGACGACACGCGGGACGGATGCCATGACGTGCCGGCGGCCTTCATGTGCCTAAGGGGTCACGTCGGTGGCCGTTCCTATGGTTTCATAGCTCTTTTAGGGCAACTCGCGTTGTCTTTCATGAGCTGGGGTGCCCTCTGGGTGGTCTAAACCACTCAGTATGTCTCCTCGTCAGTGCTGATGTTTCCTGGTGGGATAGCTGTAAATGCATAAATGTCTCTTTAGGGGGGTAGTGGTCGGCGACCCCCCCTGGGCGTGGGTCTTGTCCTGCGTGCCTCGAGCCACCCAGTGACATGCCCACGGACATGGAAAAATGGCCTCTAGACAATGCCATCAATGCGTGATGATTCGTCCGGTGCTTGGGGCTTGTCTTCTCCGGGGTAGTGCGCCTTAAAAGCTTTGACAATGAGCCGGGGTTCGTCGCGTGTGAGGTCCTACGTACCGACAATCGCGTGGAGACAATGCCATCCGAGTGAGACGATTTGAAGGGGCCTCGAGGCTTGTCTTGGTGGATGCGGGGTGCCTTGAAAGGAAGGACGCCGAGCTGGGGTTTGTCATATGTTGTTGGGTTCGGTATGTAACGACACCGACCACCTAAAGAGAATTCATTTCATGCGTGAGGACCCGCTCTGGACATGGGGTCTGTCTTCTCGGCGGTGGTCGACGATACGCGGGAAGGATGCCATGACGTGTCGGCGGCCTTCACGTGCCTAAGGGGTCACGTCGGTTGCCGTTCCTATGGTTTCATAGCTCTTTTAGGGCAACACGTGTTGTCTTTCATGCGCTGCGGTTCCCTCTGGGTGGTCTGAACCACTCAGTATGTCTCCTCGTCAGTGCTGATGTTTCCTGGTGGGAGAGCTGGAAATGCAGAAATGTCTCTTTAGGGGGGGAGTGGTCGGCGACCCCCCCTGGGCGTGGGTCTTGTCCTGCGTGCCCAGAGCCACCCAGTGACATGCCCACAGACATGGAAAAATGGCCTCTAGATGATTCCTCCTGTGCTTGGGGCTTGTCTTGCCCGCGGTAGTGCCCCATAAAAGCGATGACAATGAGACGGGGTTCGTCGCGTGTCAGGTCCGACGAACTGACAATCGCGTGGAGACAAAGCCATCCGAGTGAGACGATTTGAAGTGGCCTCGGGGCATGTCTTGGTGGATGCGACGTGCCTTGAAAGGAAGGACGTCGAGGTGGGGTTTTTCATATGTTGTTGGGTCCTGTATGTAATTACAATTACCACCTAAAGAGAATTCTTTTCATGAGTGAGGACCCGCTCTGGACATGGGGCGTGTCTTCTCGGCGGTGATCGACGATACGCGGGATGGATGCCATGACTTGTCGGTGGCCTTCATGTGCATAAGGGGTCACGTCGGTGGCCCTTCCTATGGTTTCATAGCTCTTTTAGGGCAACACGTGTTGTCTTTCATGCGCTGTGGTGCCCTCAGGGTGGTCTAAACCCATCAGTATGTCTCCTCGTCAGTGTTGATGTTTCCTGGTGGGATAGCTGGAAATGCATAAATGTCTCTTTAGGGGGGGAGTGGTCGGCGACCCCCCTGGGCGTGGGTCTTGTCCTGCGTGCCTAGAGCCACCCAATGACATGCCCAGTGACATGGAAAATGGCATCGACGCAATGCCCTGAATTCCTGATGATTCTTCCCGTGCTAGGGTCTTGTCTTGCCCGAGGTGGTGCGCCATAAAACCGATGACAATGAGATGGGTGGGGTTTGTCGCCTGTGAGATCCTACGGACTGACAATCGCGTCCAGACAATGGAATCCTAGTGAGGCGATTTGAAGGGGCCTCGGGGCCCGTCTTGGTGCGTGCGGCGTGCCTTGAAAGGAAGGACGTTGAGGTGGGGTTTGTCATATGTTGTTGTGTCCGGTATGTAAAGACAATGACCACCTAAAGAGAATTCATTTCATGCGTGAGGACCCGCTCTGGACATGGGTCCTGTCTCCTCGGCGGTGTTGGACGATACGCGGGACGGATGCCATGACGTGTCGGCGGCCTTCATGTGCCTAAGGGGCCACGTCGGTGTCCCTTCCTATGGTTTCATAGCCCTTTTAGGGCAACACGTGTTGCCTTTCATGCGCTGCGGTTCCCTCTGGGTGGTCTAAACCACTCAGTATGTCTCCTCGTCAGTGTTGATGTTTCCTGGTGGAATAGCTGGAAATGCATAAATGTCTCTTTAGGGGGGGAGTGGTCGGCGACCCCCCCTGGGCGTGGGTCTTGTCCTGCGTGCCGAGAGCCACCCACAGACATGCCCAGTGACATGGAAAATGGCATCGACGCAATGCCATGAATTCCTGATGATTCGTCCCGTGCTTGGGGCTTGTCTTGCCCGAGGTAGTGCGCCCTAAAAACGATGGCAATGAGACGGGGTTTGTCGCATGTGCGATCCTGCGGACTGACAGTCGCGTCCAGACAATGGCATCCGAGTGAGACGATTTGAAGGGGCCTCAGGGCCCGTCTTGGTGCATGCGGCGTGCCTTGAAAGGAAGGACGTCGAGGTGGGGTTTTTCATATGTTGTCGTGTCCCGTATGTAATGACAATGACCACCTAAAGAGAATTCATTTCATGCGCGAGGACCCGCTCTGGACATGGGGCCTGTCTTCTCGGCGGCGTTGGATGCTACCCGCGACGAATGCTACTACGTGTCGGCGGCCTTGATGTGCCTAAGGGGTCACATCAGTGGCTGTTCCTATGGTTTCATATCTCTTTTAGGGCAACACGTGTTGTCTTTCATGCGCTGTGGTGCCCACAGGGTTGTCTAAACCCATCAGTATGTCTCCTCGTCAGTGCTGATGTTTCCTGGTGGGACAGCTGGAAATGCATAAATGTCTCTTTAGGGGGGGAGTGGTCGGCGACCCCCCCTGGGCGTGGGTCTTGTCCTGCGTGCCCAGAGCCACCCAGTGACATGCCCACGGACATGGAAAAACAGCCTCCGGACAAAGCAAAGACAGCTTGATGATTCGTCCGGTGCTTGGGGCTTGTCTTGTTCGAGGTAGTGCGCCATAAAAGTGATGACAATGAGCCGGGTTTCGTCGCGTGTCAGGTCCTCCGTACTGACAATCAGGTGGAGACAACGCCATCCGGGTGAGAGGATTTGAAGGGGCCTCAGGGCTTGCCTTGGTGGATGCGGTGTGCCTTGAATGGAAGGACAATGAGGTGGGGTTTGTCATATGTTGTTGGGTCCGGTATGTAATGACAATGACCGCCTAAAGAGAATTCCTTTCATGCGTGGGGACCCGCTCTGGACATGGGGCGTGTCTTCGCTGTGGTGATGGACGATACGTGGGACGGATGCCATGACGTGTCGGCGGCCTTCATGTGCCTAAGGGGTCACGTCGGTGGCCCTTCCTATGGTTTCATAGCTCTTTTAGGGCAACACGTGTTGCCTTTCATGCGCTGCCCTGCCCTCAGGGTGGTCTAAACCCATCAGTATGTCTCCTCGTCGGTGTTGATGTTTCCTGGTGGAATAGCTGGAAATGCATAAATGTCTCTTTAGGGGGGGAGTGGTCGGCGACCCCCCCGGGCGTGGGTCTTGTCTTGCGTGCCTAGAGCCACCCAATGTGATGCCCATTGACATGCAAAATGACATCGACGTAATGCCATGAATGCCTGATGATTCGTCCCGTGCTTGGGGCTTGTCTTGCCCGAGGTAGTGCGCCATAAAAACGATGACAATGGGATGGTGTTTGTCGCCTTCGAGATCCTGCGGACTGACAGTCGCGTTCAGACAATGGCATCCGAGTGAGACGATTTGAAGGGGTCTCGGGGCCCGTCTTGGTGCATGCGGCGTTTCTTGAAAGGAAGGACGTCGAGGTGGGGTTTGTCACATGTTGTTGTGTTCGGAATGTAAAGACAATGACCGCCTAAAGATAATTCATTTCATGCGCGGGGACCCGCTCTGGACATGGGTCCTGTCTTCTCGGCGGTGTTGGATGATACCCGGGACGGATGCCATGACGTGTCGGCGGCCTTCGTGTGCCTAAGGGGTCACTTTGGTGGCTGTTCGTATGGATTCGTAGCTCTTTAAGGGCAACACGTGCTGTCTTTCATGCGTTGTGGTGCCCATTGGGTTGTCTGAACCCATCAGTATGTGTCCTCGTCAGTGCTGATGTTTCCTGGTGGGACAGCTGGAAATGCATAAATGTCTCTTTAGGGGGGGAGTGGTCGGCGACCCCCCCTGGGCGTGGGTCTTGTCCTGCGTGCCCAGAGCCACCCAGTGACATGCCCACGAACATGGAAAAACGACCTCCAGACAAATCCATGAAAGCTTGATTATTCGTACGGTGCTTGGGGCTTGTCTTGTCTGAGGTAATGCGTCATAAAAGTGATGACAATGAGCCGGGGTGCGTCGCGTGTCAGGTCCGACGTACTGACAATCACGTGGAGACAACGCCATCCGAGTGGGACGATTTGAAGGGACCTCGGGTCTTGCCTTGGTGGATGCGGTGTGCCTTGCAAGGAAGGACGACGTGGTGGGGTTTGTCATATGTTGTTGGGTACGGTATGTATTGACAATGACCGCCTAAAGATAATTCCTTTGAGGCGTGAGGACCAGCTCTGGACATGGGGCGTGTCTTCTCTGCGGTGATGGACGAGACGCGGGGCGGATGCCATGACGTGTCGGCGGCCTTCATGTGCCTAAGGGGTCACGTCGGTGGCCCTTCCTATGGTTTCATAGCTCTTTTAGGGCAACCCGTGTTGTCTTTCATGCACTGCAGTGCCCTTAGGGTGGTCTAAACCCATCAGTATGTCTCCTCGTCACTGTTGATGTTTCCTGGTGGTATAGCTGGAAATGCATAAATGTCTCTTTAGGGGGGGAGTGGTCGGCGACCCCCCCTGGGCGTGGGTCTTGTCCTGCGTGCCTAGAGCCACCCAATGACATGCCGAGTGACATGGAAAATGGCATCGACGCAGTGCCACGAATTCCTGATGATTCGTCTCGTGCTTGGGGCTTGTCTTGCCCGAGGTAGTGCGCCCTAAAAACGATGACAATGAGATGGGGTTTGTCGCATGTGTGATCCTGCGGACTGACAGTCGTGTCCAGACAATGGCATCCGAGTGAGACGATTTGAAGGGGCCTCGAGGCCCGTCTTGGTGCGTGTGGCGTGCCTTGAAAGGAAGGACGTTGCGGTGGGGTTTGTCATCTGTTGTCGTGTCCCGTATGTAATGACAATGACCACCTAAAGAGAATTCATTTCATGCGTGAGGACCCTCTCTGGACATGGGGCCTGTCTTCTCGGCGGTGTTGGACGCTACCCGGGATGAATGCTACTACGTGTCGGCGGCCTTCATGTGCCTAAGGGGTCACATCGGTGGCTGTTCCTACGGTTTCATATATCTTTTAGGGCAACACGTGTTGACTTTCATGCGCTGTGGTGCCCACAGGGTTGTCTAAACCCTCCAGTATGTCTCCTCGTCAGTGCTGATGTTTCCTGGTGGGACAGCTGGAAAGGCATAAATGTCTCTTTAGGGGGGGAGTGGTCGGCGACCCCCCCTGGGCGTGGGTCTTGTCCTGCGTGCCCAGAGCCACCTAGTGACATGCCCACGGACATGGAAAAATGGCCTCCAGACAAATCCATGAAAGCTTGAGGATTCATACGGTGCTTGGGGCTTGTCTTGTCTGAGGTAATGCGCCATAAAAGTGATGACAATGAGCCGGGGTGCGTCGCGTGTCAGGTCCGAGGTACTGACAATCACGTGGAGACAACGCCACCCGAGTGGGACGATTTGAAGGGGCATCGGGGCTTGCCTTGGAGGATGCGGTGTGCCTTGCAAGGAAGGACGACGTGGTGGGGTTTGTCATATGTTGTTGGGTACGGTATGTAATGACAATGACCGCCTAAAGATAATTCATTTCATGCGTGAGGACCCGCTCTGGACATGGGGCGTGTCTTCTCTGCGGTGATGGACGAGACGCGGGACGGATGTCATGACGTGTCGGCGGCCTTCATGTGCCTAAGGGGTCACGTCGGTGGCCCTTCCTATGGTTTCATAGCTCTTTTAGGGCAACCCGTGTTGTCTTTCATGCACTGCGGTGCCCTTAGGGTGGTCTAAACCCCTCAGTATGTCTCCTCGTCACTTTTGATGTTTCCTGGTGGAATAGCTGGAAATGCATAAATGTCTCTTTAGGGGGGGAGTGGTCGGCGACCCCCCCTGGGCGTGGGTCTTGTCCTGCGTGCCTAGAGCCACCCGATGACATGCCCAGTGACATGGAAAATGGCATCGACGCAATGCCATGAATTCTTGATGATTCGTCCCGTGCTTGGGGCTTGTCTTTCCCGAGGTAGTGCGCCCTAAAAACGATGACAATGAGATGGGTTTTGTCGCATGTGTGATCTTGCGGGCTGACAGTCGTTTCCAGACAAAGGCATCCGAGTGAGACGATTTGAAGGGGCCTCGAGGCCCGTCTTGGTGCATGCGGTGTGCCTTGAAAGGAAGGACGTTGAGGTGTGGTTATTCATGTGTTTTCGTGTCCCGTATGTAATGATAATGACCACCTAAAGAGAATTCATTTCATGCGTGAGGACCCTCTCTGGACATGGGGCCTGTCTTCTCGGCGGTGTTGGACGCTACCCGGGATGGATGCTAGTACGTGATGGCGGCCTTGATGTGCCTAAGGGGTCACATTGGTGGCTATTCCTATGGTTTCATATCTCTTTTAGGGCAACACGTGTTGTCTTTCATGCGCTGTGGTGCCCACAGGGTTGTCTGAACCCATCAGTATGTCTCCTCGTCAGTGCTGATGTTTCCTGGTGGGACAGCTGGAAATGCATAAATGTCTCTTTAGGGGGGGAGTGGTCGGCGACCCCCCCTGGGCGTGGGTCTTGTCCTGTGTGCCCAGAGCCACCCAGTGACATGCCCACGGACATGGAAAAACGGCCTCCAGACGAATCCATGAAAGCCTGATGATTCGTACGGTGCTTGGGGCTTGTCTTGTCTGAGGTAATGCGCCATAAAAGTGATGACAATGAGCTGGGGTGCGTCGCGTGTCAGACCCACGCCGAGTGACGTGGAAAATGGCATCGACGCAATGCCAAGAATTCCTGATGATTTGTCCCGTGCTTCGGGCTTGTCTTGCCCGAGGTAGTGCGCCATAAAAACGATGACAATGAGATGGGGTTTGTCGCGTGTGTGAGGTCCGACGTACTGACGATCACGTGGAGACAACGGCATCCGAGTGAGACGATTTGAAGGGGCCTCGGGGCTTGCCTTGGTGGATGCGGTGTGCCTTGCAAGGAAGGACGATGTGGTGGGGTTTGTCATATGTTGTTGGGTACGGTATGTATTGACAATGACCACCTAAAGATAATTCCTTTGAGGCGTGAGGACTCGCTCTGGACATGGGGCGCGTCTTCTCTGCGGTGATGGACGAGACGCGGGACGGATGCCATGACGTGTCGGCGGCCTTCATGTGCCTAAGGGGTCACGTCGGTGGCCCTTCCTATGGTTTCATAGCTCTTTTAGGGCAACCCGTGTTGTCTTTCATGCACTGCGGTGCCCTTAGGGTGGTCTAAACCCATCAGTATGTCTCCTCGTCACTGTTGATGTTTCCTGGTGGTATAGCTGGAAATGCATAAATGTCTCTTTAGGGGGGGAGTGGTCGGCGACCCCCCCTGGGCGTGGGTCTTGTCCTGCGTGCCTAGAGCCACCCACTGACATGCCGAGTGACATGGAAAATGGCATCGACGCAGTGCCATGAATTTCTGATGATTCGTCCCGTGCTTGGGGCTTGTCTTGCCCGAGGTAGTGCGCCCTAAAAACGATGACAATGAGATGGGGTTTGTCGCATGTGTGATCCTGCGGACTGACAGTCGTGTCCAGACAATGGCATCCGAGTGAGACGATTTGAAGGGGCCTCGAGGCCCGTCTTGGTGCGTGTGGCGTGCCTTGAAAGGAAGGACGTTGCGGTGGGGTTTGTCATCTGTTGTCGTGTCCCGTATGTAATGACAATGACCACCTAAAGAGAATTCATTTCATGCGTGAGGACCCTCTCTGGACATGGGGCCTGTCTTCTCGGCGGTGTTGGACGCTACCCGGGATGAATGCTACTACGTGTCGGCGGCCTTCATGTGCCTAAGGGGTCACATCGGTGGCTGTTCCTATGGTTTCATATATCTTTTAGGGCAACACGTGTTGTCTTTCATGCGCTGTGGTGCCCACAGGGTTGTCTAAACCCGTTAGTATGTCTCCTCGTCAGTGCTGATGTTTCCTGGTGGGACAGCTGAAAATGCATAAATGTCTCTTTAGGGGGGGAGTGGTCGGCGACCCCCCCTGGGCGTGGGTCTTGTCCTGCGTGCCCAGAGCCACCTAGTGACATGCCCACGGACATGGAAAAATGGCCTCCAGACAAATCCATGAAAGCTTGAGGATTCATACGGTGCTTGGGGCTTGTCTTGTCTGAGGTAATGCGCCATAAAAGTGATGACAATGAGCCGGGGTGCGTCGCGTGTCAGGTCCGACGTACTGACAATCACGTGGAGACAACGCCACCCGAGTGGGACGATTTGAAGGGGCATCGGGGCTTGCCTTGGAGGATGCGGTGTGCCTTGCAAGGAAGGACGACGTGGTGGGGTTTGTCATATGTTGTTGGGTACGGTATGTAATGACAATGACCGCCTCAAGATAATTCCTTTCATGCGTGAGGACCCGCTCTGGACATGGGGCGTGTCTTCTCTGCGGTGATGGACGAGACGCGGGACGGATGCCATGACGTGTCGGCGGCCTTCATGTGCCTAAGGGGTCACGTCGGTGGCCCTTCCTATGGTTTCATAGCTCTTTTAGGGCAACCCGTGTTGTCTTTCATGCACTGCGGTGCCCTTAGGGTGGTCTAAACCCATCAGTATGTCTCCTCGTCACTGTTGATGTTTCCTGGTGGAATAGCTGGAAATGCATAAATGTCTCTTTAGGGGGGGGAGTGGTCGGCGACCCCCCCTGGGCGTGGGTCTTGTCCTGCGTGCCTAGAGCCACCCGATGACATGCCCAGTGACATGGAAAATGGCATGGACGCAATGCCATGAATTCTCGATGATTCGTCCCGTGCTTGGGGCTTGTCTTTCCCGAGGTAGTGCGCCCTAAAAACGATGACAACGAGATGGGGTTTGTCGCATGTGTGATCTTGCGGGCTGATAGTCGTTTCCAGACAATGGCATCCGAGTGAGACGATTTGAAGGGGCCTCGAGGCCCGTCTTGGTGCATGCGGCGTGCCTTGAAGGGAAGGACGTTGAGGTGGGGTCATACCTCAAACATTGCAGATTTGGTTGGTGATGCAACCTTGTTGATCCTTCCATTAGTCATATGCTTGTCTCAAAGATCAGGTTGTGCATGTACAATGGACAAACTAATCGAACGGAATTGAATGTTCGGGACGACGGTTTGGGCTTGTGTTGGGGTCTGAGTGGTGAGCTCAGTCATACCTCAAACAATGCAGATGTTGTTGGTGATTCTACATGTCTGATCCTTCCACTAGTCATATGCTTGTCTCAAAGATCAGGTCCTGCATGATCAGTTGTGTGGGTTGATGGTTGCGCTTATGCGATTGTGTGGGAGTGGTGGATGGTTGTCAAGATACCGCGGTCTCCCTTTTTTGGGAAGGGAACGTTGGTCTCGTTGGCTCTAGGGGGTTGGGTATATCAATCCTTCCCTTGTGTCATGCATAGCGGGCTTTCCCTGCCTTCATGTGCTGCATTGTGATGCCTCTCGGGTTGCTTCCCTCGAGGCGTCACGGTCAGTTGTGTGGGTTGATGGTTGTGCTTACGCGATTGTGTGGGAGTGGTGGATGGTTGTCAAGATACTGCGGTCTCCCTTTTTTGGGAAGGGAACGTTGGTCTCGTTGGCTCTAGGGGGTTGGGTATATCAATCCTTCCCTTGTGTCATGCATAGCGGGCTTTCCCTGCCTTCATGTGCTGCATTGTGATGCCTCTCGGGTTGCTTCCCTCGAGGCGTCACGGTCAGTTGTGTGGGTTGATGGTTGTGCTTACGCGATTGTGTGGGAGTGGTGGATGGCTGTCAAGATACTGCGGTCTCCCTTTTTTGGGAAGGGAACGTTGGTCTCGTTGGCTCTAGGGGGTTGGGTATATAAATCCTTCCCTTGTGTCATGCATAGCGGGCTTTCCCTGCCTTCATGTGCTGCATTGTGATGTCTCTCGGGTTGCTTCCCTCGAGGCGTCACAGTCAGTTGTGTGGGTTGATGGTTGTGCTTACGCGATTGTGTGGGAGTGGTGGATGGTTGTCAAGATACTGCGGTCTCCCTTTTTTGGGAAGGGAACGTTGGTCTCCTTGGCTCTAGGGGGTTGGGTATATAAATCCTTCCCTTGTGTCATGCATAGCGGGCTTTCCCTGCCTTCATGTGCTGCATTGTGATGCCTCTGGGGTTGCTTCCCTTGAGGCGTCACGGTCAGTTGTGTGGGTTGATGGTTGTGCTTACGCGATTGTGTGGGAGTGGTGGATGGTTGTCAAGATACTGCGGTCTCCCTTTTTTGGGAAGGGAACGTTGGTCTCCTTGGCTCTAGGGGGTTGGGTATATAAATCCTTCCCTTGTGTCATGCATAGCGGGCTTTCCCTGCCTTCATGTGCTGCATTGTGATGTCTCTCGGGTTGCTTCCCTCGAGGTGTCACAGTCAGTTGTGTGGGTTGATGGTTGTGCTTACGCGATTGTGTGGGAGTGGTGGATGGTTGTCAAGATACTGCGGTCTCCCTTTTTTGGGAAGGGAACGTTGGTCTCCTTGGCTCTAGGGGGTTGGGTATATAAATCCTTCCCTTGTGTCATGCATAGCGGGCTTTCCCTGCCTTCATGTGCTGCATTGTGATGCCTCTCGGGTTGCTTCCCTTGAGGCGTCACGGTCAGTTGTGTGGGTTGATGGTTGTGCTTACGCGATTGTGTGGGAGTGGTGGATGGTTGTCAAGATACTGCGGTCTCCCTTTTTTGGGAAGGGAACGTTGGTCTCGTTGGCACCCTCATCCGTAAGTGGGGGATTAATTTCTCCTCGCTTTCATTTGGTCCTTGTGCATGTTTCCATGTGAATGATGGAACACGGTTTGGCTTGGTTGGATATCCGTTGAGAACACTAGTCAAATGCTTGTCTCAAAGATCAGTCTGTGCATGTACAGGGACAAACTAACCGAAAGATGGTGATATTGTGAAGGGTCTCATTAAATCAGTGACAAGTTTGACGTTCTCCTCGGTTATACATCAAGCGAAGAATGTGTATCTATTGTTTCGACAAGATACACGAGCGTCGTCACGCAGAGGTGATGACTCATTAAGGGGAATCCTGTCGATTTGGGAAGATGGTTTGGGCTTGTGTTGGGGTCTGAGTGGTTTGCTCAGTCATACCTCAAACATTGCAGATGTGGTTGGTGATGCTACCTGGCTGATCCTTCCATTAGTCATATGCTTGTCCCAAAGATCAGGTGGTGCATGTACAAAGGAAAAACTAATCGAATGGAATTGAATGTTCGGGACGACGGTTTGGGCTTGTGTTGGGGTCTGAGTGGTTAGCTCAGTCATACCTCAAACAATACAGATGTTGTTGGTGATGCTACATGGCTGATCCTTCAACTAGTCATATGCTTGACTCAAAGATCAGGTCCCGCATGTACAAAGACAAACTAATCGAAAGATGGTGATACTGTGATGGGTCTCATTAAATTAGTGCCAGGGCTGACTTTCTCCTCAGTTATACATCAAGAGAAGAATCCCCAGGTGGGTGAGCTCCACCTAGAAGACCCTCACTTGTCCCTTCGGAGTTCTCCCTGTTGGTAGTGGAATTTTGTCAGTTATGATATACGGGCCCTGTTTATATGCTTGGGTTGAATTCTCTCGCACAATTGCGGTATTGAGCATCATGCAGAGGTGATGACTCATTAATTGGGTTCCTGTCGATTTGGAAAGACGGTTTGGGCTTGTGTTGGGGTCTGAGTGGTCTGCTCAGTCATACCTCAAACATTGCAGATGTGGTTGGTGATGCAACCTGGCTGATCCTTCCATTAGTCATATGCTTGTCCCAAAGATCAGGTTGTGCATGTACAAAGGACAAACTAATGGAACGGAATTGAATGTTCGGGATGATGGTTTGGGCTTGTGTTGGGGTCTGAGTGGTGAGCTCAGTCATACCTCAAACAATGCAGATGTTGTTGGTGATGCTACATGGCTGATCCTTCTACTAGTCATATGCTTGTCTCAAAGATCAGGTTGTGCATGATCAGTTGTGTGGGTTGATGGTTGCCCTTATGCGATTGTGTGGAAGTGGTGGATGGTTGTCAAGATACTGCGGTCTCCCTTTTTTGGGAATGGAACGTTGGTCTCGTTGGCGCTAGGGGGTTGGGTATATCAATCCTTCCCTTGTGTCATGCATAGCGGGCTTTCCCTGCCTTCATGTGCTGCATTGTGATGCCTCTCGGGTTGCTTCCCTCGAGGCGTGACGGTCAGTTGTGTGGGTTGATGGTTGTGCTTACGCGATTGTGTGGGAGTGGTGGATGGTTGTCAAGATACTGCGGTCTCCCTTTTTTGGGAAGGGAACGTTGGTCTCGTTGGCACCCTCATCCGTAAGTGGGGGTTTAATTTCTCCTCGCTTTCATTTGGTCCTTGTACATGTTTCCATGTGAATGATGGAACACGGTTTGGCTTGGTTGGATATCCGATGAGAACACTAGTCATATGCTTGTCTCAAAGATCAGTCTGTGCATGTACAGGGACAAACTAACCGAAAGATGGTGATACTGTGAAGGGTCTCATTAAATCAGTGACAAGTTTGACGTTCTCCTCGGTTATACATCAAGCGAAGAATGTGTATCTATTGTTTTTGCAAGATACACGAGCGTCATACAGAGGTGATGACTAATTAAGGGGAAACATGTCGATTTGGGAAGATGGTTTGGGCTTGTGTTGGGGTCTGAGTGGTTTGCTCAGTCATACCTCAAACATTGCAGATGTGGTTGGTGATGCTACCTGGCTGATCCTTCCATTAGTCATATGCTTGTATCAAAGATCAGGTCGTGCATGTACAAAGGACAAACTAATCGAATGGAATTGAATGCTCGGGACGACGGTTTAGGCTTGTGTTGGGGTCTGAGTGGTCTGCTCAGTCATACCTCAAACATTGCAGATGTGGTTAGTGACGCTACATGGGTGATCCTTCCACTAGTCATATGCGTGTCTCAAAGATCAGGTCCTGCATGTACAAGGACAAACTAATCGAAAGATGGTGATACTGTGAAGGGTCTCATTAAATCAGTGACACGGCTGACTTTCTCCTCGGTTATACATCAAGCGAAGAATCCCCAGGTGGGTGAGCTCCACCTAGAAGAACCTCACTTGTCCCTTTGGAGTTCTCCCTGTTGGTAGTGGAATTTTGTTGGTGCTGATGTAAGGGCCCCGTCTATATGCTTGGGTTGAATTCTCTCGCACAATTTTGGTTTCGGGTTCCAAGGGCTTGCTAAAAAGACGATGCGATACTAGACAGATATAACTTGGATGGGATGATGATAGATGAGCATGGTTGGTGTCCTGGTTCTTGGTTAAAAGTTTCGCAACGGTGGTTGAGTTCTTTTGAATGGTGGGATGTGGGGGGTGCGGCGGGACATAGGGCCTCCGTTCCTGTCATGACTCCTTTTCCTCAACGTCCCTGGAGCGTTGTGGGTTCGTCTGCTTAAAATCTGCCTCATGGCGGTTGAGTTCCTTCGGAAGGTGGGATGTGGGAGGCATGGCGGTGGGACGCTGTAATTCCTTTTCCTCACCGGTGGGATGTGGGGGGCATTGGAAAGAATGGGTTTTTGCCCAGTCTCATGCCGTGCCCGCCTTTTTCCTCACCTTTCATGGAGCGTTGCGGTTCGGGCTTGCTTAAAAGGCCACCTGTTGGTGGCGGAGTTCCTTGGATGGTGGGATGTGGGAGGCATGGTGGGTTGGTGTTCCTTTGTCGTCCCTCGACGCTCCTGCCCTTCCCTCGCCTTCTCTAGAGCAGTGCGGCTCTGCTTGCTTAAAAGCTGCCTCAGGGCGGTTGAGTTGCTGCGGATGGTGGGATGTGGGGGGCGCGGCGGGATTGGGTTTTTGCCCCGTCCCCTGACGTGCCTGCCTTTTCCTCCCCGTCTGTGGAGCATTGCGGGCTGGGTGCTTAAATACCGCCTCACGGTTTGTGGGATCCTGTGGATGGTGGGATGTGGGCGGCGCGGCGGGACATAGGACCCCCGTACCTACCATGACTCCTTTTCCTCGACGTCTCTTGAGCGTTGCTGGTTCGTCTGCTTAAAAGCTGCCTCATGGCGGTTGAGTTCCTACGGAATGTGAGATGTGGGAGGCACGGCGGGATGGGGGTTTCCCTCCTCATCCCCTGACGTTCCTACCTTTTTCCTCACTGGTGGGATGTGGGGGGTATGGGTGGGATTGGGTTGTTTCCCCGTCCTGTCGTACCCACCTTTTTCCTCACCTTTCATGGAGCGTTGCGGGTCGGGCTTTGCTTAAAATCCACTGATTGTGGTTGAGTTCTTGCAGATGTTGGGATGTGGGAGGCATGGTGGGATTGGGTTCCTTTGTCGTCCCTTGCTGTACCGCCTTTTCCTCACCTTCTCTGGAGCGTTGTGGAATTTTGGTAGTGGTTCAAGCGCGAAACTGTCGGTATCACCAGGATGCGAGAGCGTGCTCCTAAATTTCTC
This sequence comes from Viscum album, assembly GCA_963277665.1. Classification (NCBI taxonomy): domain Eukaryota; kingdom Viridiplantae; phylum Streptophyta; class Magnoliopsida; order Santalales; family Viscaceae; genus Viscum; species Viscum album. The sequence continues at coordinate 51,039 of CAUJRU010003239.1, forward strand.
ATTCAGTGATATTCCATGCGAACCATAGCAAGCTGCCTTGGGCAATGATTGGTGGGAGTGCTTTGCTCAACGCATTGTCGGGGCCACGTGCGAGTTATTTGGGTCCTAAGAAACTCACACCAACAGGGTAACGATTTCCATGGTTCATTATTGGACAAGTTGGGGTGCCTTCCTCCTCAGTCATGCCTTGGGTGATGATGTTCATAAGGGTGGCTTGAGAATGTGTATCTACTGTTTCTGCAAGATACACGAGCGTCATGCAGAGGTGATGACTAATTAAGGGGAAACATGTTGATTTGGGAAGAGATGGTTCGGGCTTGTGTTGGGGTCTGAGTGGTCTGCTCAGTCATACCTCAAACATTGCAGATGTGGTTGGTGATGGTACCCGGTTGATCTTTCCATTAGTCATATTATTGTCTCAAAGATCAGGCTGTGCATGTACGAAGGACAAACTAATCGAATGGAATTGAATGCTCGGGACGACGGTTTGGGCTTGTGTTGGGGTCTGAGTGGTCTGCTCAGTCATACCTCAAACATTGCAGATGTGGTTGGTGATGCTACATGGTTGATCCTTCCACTAGTCATATGCCTGTCTCAAAGATCAGGTCCCGCATGTAAAGGACAAACTAATCGAAAGATGGTGATACTGTGACGGGTCTCATTAAATCAGTGCCAGGGCTGACTTTCTCCTCGGTTATACCTCAAGCGAAGAATCCCCAGGTGGGTGAGCTCCACCTTGAAGACCCTCACTTGTCCCTTTGGAGTTCTCCCTGTTGGTAGTGGAATTTTGTTGGTGCTGATGTACGGGCCCCGTCTATATGCTTGGGTTGAATTCTCTCGCACAATTTTGGTTTCGGGTTCCAAGGGCTTGCTAAAAAGACGATGCGATACTAGACAGATATAACTTGGATGGGATGATGATAGATGAGCATGGTTGGTGTCCTGGTTCTTGGTTAAAAGTTTCGCAACGGTGGTTGAGTTCTTTTGAATGGTGGGATGTGGGGGGTGCGGCGGGACATAGGGCCTCTGTTCCTGTCATGACTCCTTTTCCTCAACGTCCCTGGAGCGTTGTGGGTTCGTCTGCTTAAAATCTGCCTCACGGCGGTTGAGTTCCTTCGGAAGGTGGGATGTGGGAAGCATGGCGGTGGGACGCTGTAATTCCTTTTCCTCACCGGTGGGATGTGGGGGGCATTGGAAAGAATGGGTTTTTGCCCAGTCTCATGCCGTGCCCGCCTTTTTCCTCACCTTTCATGGAGCGTTGCGGTTCGGGCTTGCTTAAAAGGCCACCTGTTGGTGGCGGAGTTCCTTGGATGGTGGGATGTGGGAGGCATGGTGGGTTGGTGTTCCTTTGTCGTCCCTCGACGCTCCTGCCCTTCCCTCGCCTTCTCTAGAGCAGTGCGGCTTTGCTTGCTTAAAAGCTGCCTCAGGGTGGTTGAGTTGCTGCGGATGGTGGGATGTGGGGGGCGCGGCGGGATTGGGTTTTTGCCCCGTCCCCTGACGTGCCTGCCTTTTCCTCCCCGTCTGTGGAGCATTGCGGGCTGGGTGCTTAAATACCGCCTCACGGTTTGTGGGATCCTGTGGATGGTGGGATGTGGGCGGCGCGGCGGGACATAGGACCCCCGTACCTACCATGACTCCTTTTCCTCGACGTCTCTTGAGCGTTGCTGGTTCGTCTGCTTAAAAGCTGCCTCATGGCGGTTGAGTTCCTACGGAATGTGAGATGTGGGAGGCACGGCGGGATGGGGGTTTCCCTCCTCATCCCCTGACGTTCCTACCTTTTCCCTCACTGGTGGGATGTGGGGGGTATGGGCGGGATTGGGTTGTTTCCCCGTCCTGTCGTACCCACCTTTTTCCTCACCTTTCATGGAGCGTTGCGGGTCGGGCTTTGCTTAAAATCCACTGAGTGTGGTTGAGTTCTTGCAGATGTTGGGATGTGGGAGGCATGGTGGGATTGGGTTCCTTTGTCGTCCCTTGCTGTACCGCCTTTTCCTCACCTTCTCTGGAGCGTTGTGGAATTTTGGTAGTGGTTCAAGCGCGAAACTGTCGGTATCACCAGGATGCGAGAGCGTGCTCCTAAATTTCTCATTCAGCGATATTCCATGCGAACCATAGCAAGCTGCCTTGGGCAATGATTGGTGGGAGTGCTTTGCTCAACGCATTGTCGGGGCCACGTGCGAGTTATTTGTGTCCTAAGAGACTCACACCAACAGGGTAACGATTTCCATGGTTCATTATTGGACAAGTTGGGGTGCCTTCCTCCTCAGTCATGCCTTGGGTGATGATGTTCATAAGGGTGGCTTGAGAATGTGTATCTACTGTTTCTGCAAGATACACGAGCGTCATGCGGAGGTGATGACTCATTAAGGGGAATCCTGTCGATTTGGGAAGATGGTTGGGGCTTGTGTTGGGGTCTGAGTGGTCTGCTCAGTCATACCTCAAACATTGCAGATGTGGTTGGTGATGCTACCTGGCTGATCCTTCCATTAGTCATATGCTTGTCTCAAAGATCAGGTTGTGCATGTACAAAGGACAAACTAATCGAACAGAAT
>CAUJRU010003240.1:0-25386 GCA_963277665.1 Viscum album
TATATTGGGTAACAAATAGTTCTCATATTATATTAGGATATAATTTAGATGATATTTTTCCAATTAAATTATTTTTATTCATTAATCCAATTTTATTGGAGATCAATGTAGTAACTCTTTTTAAAGTGATGATTAGATGTTTTTTTATTTAAATTACCTTTATAACCCTTTGGATTGTCTTTTATATCCAAAACTATTTATCCATGTACATAGATATATTTTATATAGATATGTGCCACTTGATTTAAATGTATGTTTTATTATGTTATTAATTGAATTTAATTTTTAAAATAGTTATCAATTGTGATAAAAAAAATTCCAATTAACCCTTGTAGAGTGCTAACATGACTTATGTGGTTGATTTTCTATAGTGACATTGGTATTTCTAACATAACTATTTCATCCTTTTAAGTATAAAAACCATAACTGTGAAAAAATAGGATACAAAGAATTGGTTTCATTGGATTATTAGGACTATCCATAACTTTTACATATTAAAATATAAACATTTATTATATTCCTTTTTTTATTGATTTTTATTAGACCTATGTTGTAAATAGTACAATTCTTCCTCTCATGATATACAATAAAATAAGGGGTGAGATAAAATCCTAGTTAGAGGATAAATATGTGACATGAAACAGGGGTGAGCATAATTATCATCATAACACAATCATCAAAATCACGAGTAGATACATTGGAAAAATTCATCGAATGTTGTAATACATAGAAATGAAACAAGTTTTCTTATTGGTTGACCACCAAACATAGTATTGAAAAGATATAGCATAATGTTCATTGATATTTTACATTTTCTCATTCGATAAATCACATTACACAATTAATTGGAGTGCTATATAATTCCATTTGAAACCTTCAAATCATAATATTTTCATGCACTTTATAATTCATGGTGCACCCATCACATCTTAACATTTGAATAATCATGGAGGCCATAAATAATGCATATCAATCATTGAGAAAAAATAAACCATGGAAATAAATAGTATTAATTTAAAAAAGAATACATTCATGTAAAATAATTGAATTTTATTTAAAAAAAGGAAATAATAAAATTTTTATAATAATCATCAATCATGAGTAAGGAAGAAAAAATCTCAAGAGAAGTGAATGTAGTTATGTTAGAAAGGCGAGTTATTTTAGAAAAAATAATTTTATTTATCATCAAATTAGTTGATAACTATGAATATATTTAAAATTAATAATAATCAAAATGAAATTTTATTCATGGAACATTCATACTGAAAATGGAGTTAATAATGGAAACAAAGAAGTTATAATGTTGGGTTTGAGAATCTCGTTACTTTATAACTTAATGATTTCTTAACATTAATATCATAGATAATAAAATTAAATTAATTAGTTAACAAATAAATAATCTTTTATAGAAGTGTATTCTTTATTAATGTTTTTATTAATTTCATTAATGGGATTTTTCATCTGTTATAGAGTTTAATTTCATCATTCGGTGGGGTTTATTTTCATGGTTTTCCAAATCAGTTCACCTTTATATGTGAATAGAAGATCATGTAAAATGAGAAAGATTCTCTTAAATTTTTATTAATGAAAATTAATAAGTCTAATTGGTATTATATATCACTTGGTTATGTAGTATGCGGTTGATTTATTATATTTAAGGTTAATGAATATGATTTTGTTAGTTTTGGCAGTTTTATAACAATTATAATCTTGTATATTTTTTTTAAATCATGTTAATATATTTTTGAAAAAATATTATAAAACGTTTAATATGTTTAATAAAATATTATATAACTATAATCATGGTTTTATGAGAAGACATGATGGTTATGGTAAAAAATGAAAATAAATCATCCCTGATTCTTGTAAATAAACAAACCACTCATGATATTTTGATGCTAAGAAAAAAGTAAAGGGGAAGAGGATTGAAGATTAATTATCCCATTAGAATTATAAATTTTTTTGTGAAAATAATATTGTAGCTATCATACCTTTTTCATAGGTGTTGGAGAGGATAGGGTTAGAAAATAAATGGAATTGAGAATAAAATAAATGAAAAAATAGGACTATCACTTGAATTTCTCCTCCGAGAGATAACATTAGGGGAATGGTTTTGGCCTTTTAATGAAACCAAGGGCTATTATACATGGGAGGGTGGGGCATGTGATGATTATTTAGATGAATATGGATAAGGATCAAATCTTGGAAGGTGTGTGATGAAGTGGTGGTTATGGGTGGTATATATAGGGGAAGAGAGGGGTGTTTTCTCATTGTTTTATTCATTTGGGTTTTATTTTTTCTCAAGACTATGAATAGTTTAATCATTATCAGTAAATATATTTAAATAATTAATGGGAGTTTGAGATTATGGTTATAACATTATAGATGACTCATGGAATAGTGTATTATTCTTATAATGAATATATACAAAAAATTATCATATTAGACCATTCACACAAAATTAACGTATTTTATAAATAAATTAACCATAAACATTTTTCTGTGAGTGGAATTAAAAAATTTATTCCATTTTAAGAAAATAATTTCCAAAATTTAATTAATTTATTTTTTAAATAAAATCATTATTTATTAAAAAATATATATTTTTACAAAATTATTTATTTTTTATCCCATTGAAAAAATAATTATGGTCTCATATAATTTTCTTATTGTAAAAAGAAAAAACAAAAAAATATTTTATGTATCTATTTTATAAATATAAATTTTCATTTAAATAATTATTGTATTTATAAAATTATATAAAAATATTTGTTTTATAAAAATATAAACACTTGATTACTAATTTTAATAAAAATTAATTACTTATAGAATGATATATTTAAATAATATAATCATTTATAAGATGTAAATTTTTTCATACTTTTATAACTGAGGTTATTATTCTATTAGACGAATTAATATTCTAAATAGCAATTTTACTATTCCAATGGTTATATTACAATTCCTTCAATATATGTTCATTAATTTCTAGATAAACCTCTTTTTCTTGTATTCCCCGTTTATAAATTTTTATTTTTCTTCATAAAGTTATTTGGTGTGGTTTATTCTATATGACATATTTAAAATAAGTGAATTTCCATTGATAAAAAAATTAGGTCATTGCATTCTACCCCCCCTTATGAAATTTTACCTTTGAAATTTCATTTTACATTCTATGGTGAACATAAGGGATGGTACTTCCCTATTATGACTTCCTTTGGATCCTATGTTGCCTCTTAATACTTATGGTTTTTCCATAGTACATTTACCAGGTGAGTAGTATTATTGCATTGATCATTGTCTCAATAGTCCAAGATCTTCAATACCTTTTTAACATATCATAAATCATTTTTTAAATGTACCACCTATGGATTCATTACATTTGAGGGATATTTTATATACATCCTCTAGATAGATAAATTGAATAAATTGTGTACCTGAGACATGGTTGGAGGAAGTGTCTATCGATAGGTCATAGCTCTAATATGATCAAGGATATTGAATTCATTGATGTTCCTCGGAATTATCTTTATTTTTTACCTAATCTCATGATCATCATCTATGGTGATATGTAGAGGAATACCATGACTTATTCCATTAACTATAGGTCCCACCGACAATTTTCAACATATCATTTCTAATAACTTTGGGATTACTTGATGTTTTGTGAGTGATTTTCACCATTTCAACCAATTGATACAATATATTAGATCCACGCATCTTATGTAAAATGACTTCATCACAGTACACCGATGTGATGCATCTTTTCACTTAATGGGGTTAATATAGAGAAATTTGGATTCTAGTTTGGAAACTATTTTTGTAAGAGAACTCACACAGGGTTAATGTTGGTATCATCCTCTATTGATGTCCATTGAATAGTCCCAAAACGTGTATTCCAATTTTTGAAAAGACAGTATATATTTTCCATCTATTTGGGAATGATAGGCAGTGATGATGTTGAGCATTGTTTTTAGATAATGTTATATACATTTTTACCGTGGTTGTGAATCTGATATCTCAATTAGATAAAATTTATTGTGCTACTCCATGCATCCTTACCACTTCCCTGATATATATCTAGGAAATTTTATCTAGTAATAATTCCATTAGAATTGTTATATGGTGAGTAGTTTTGTAAGAATAACCACCATATCCCATATAATAATGATACCACTATATGTCTTCAAATGTATAGTGGAAACATCCACGGTGATTTTATTGATTTTCCATTTTATTATGTATAATGGTTCAATCATTTCCTATACACTTTTCTGTTTTTTCCTTCTCATTTTGATATATTAGTCATCGTGAAGTATATTCAGTGATCTCATTCTCTATATTTTCCAGCTAATGTTCTCTCAAAGATCTCAAAAAAATTTGTGATCCCTAGATGAGTAGAAAAGGATTATCTTTGTGTTTCATTCAGAATATCCTTTTTTATCATTGGATTCAATGGAACACCTAGTCGTGACACAATTCTTACAATTCCATCCTCATCAAATTTGGCCATTGATGGCTTCCCCTTTCTGATATCTCCCAACTAATTTATAATTTCCACATCATTTATATGAGCATCAATTTTTTTCACTATGAGGGTTAGTAGAGAAAAACTTAGTGAAAGGATTGAGAATTTCTTGCCTAAATGTTTCCCATCTTCGTCCCTTGAACATGTATGATGATTAGATCATTCTCAATTTTTATAATTGATAATGTTAGAGGTCACCTTCTACATCGAGCATCCTACACTTCATTTTCCACACCAGGATGATAGTGTCTTGAGAATTAGTATTCTCGTATGATCTCTAACAATCTACATTGGAACATATTAAACCGTTTCAATGTGAATATATATTTGAGTCTCTAACGATCAATATATATTTTACACTGCTCTCCATAAAGTTAATTCAATCATATTTTCAACATGAAGATCACAACCACAAAATATAGATCATGTGTGAGATATTATTGGACATAAAGTTTCATCATCCCTGAGGTGTAGGATATACCATTAACATTTGGAATCTATAAAAAACTTAATACCATCTTTTAATCAATGTTATATACAACAAAATGTTACCCACTTCTCAAAAGTGTGAGAAATGGAGCAGTGATAGGTCTCTTTTTTAACTCTTAGAAACATTAGTCACATTCCATATTCTAGAAAAATGATTCTCCCTTCCAAGTCAGTATGGTTAATGGGTTTAAAAATCATGAGAAATTTGTCACAAATTGCATGAAATAAACTACTAGTTGAAGGAAACATTGGATCTTCATTAGATATATTGTCCGAGTCCACACTTTTATTGAATTGTTTCTTATAAGGGTCTATATATATTATTTTGTTGGTTTAAAAGGTTCTAATAACGAAACTTACCCTATGCAATACACACATTCACTGTAAATTTTAGATTATTTCTCCCTTCATATTATATTTATCACATTATTCAAATTCTCATAATGTTCCTCCTTTCTCTTGGAGTATATTAGATTATCATTTATAAATACTTCAAAAATATTTATCAAGGTAATCTCAAAATAATATATCCATTATTTACATGAATATTTAAGAATATTTAGTGAGTATGAAAGATGTTACTATGACATTATAGTGTATATACCTCATTCGAAAGGCAGTCTTATGAATTTCATTCTTCATTACCTTTATTTGGTGATATACTGAACGGAGGTCAACCATACAGTACTACTTGTACCAAAAATATTGGTAAAAAAATCCATCTATCATAGGAAGGAGATACATTTCTATTATCATGATTTTGTCGAGTTCATGATAATCAATGCAATCCCATGGTCTCCTATCCTTCTTATTGACGAAGGTGACTGGTAAAGACCATGGTGAACACTCTGGTGTATAAATTTCTTTTCCATATTCTCTAGTAACTACTTCTTATGTTCATCCAACTAAATGTTGGTCATTATATAAGGTGGATTTTAAATCAGAAGAGATCCAGGAAAATAATTAATTGATATCTCAACATCTCGTTCTGGAAGAAGATAAGAAAATTATTTGTGGGCCATGTAAAGATAGTACCTCACAATGGGAATATATACAATCATGGTTATCTATATTATATAAATAATATTAGAAAGATGTTAATTTATATAAGGAAATAATATCCACACCTGATAGAATAACACTAAACAAGATTCATTATTTTCTTTATACTTGTTCAAAATTAGAGTATTCTTCCAGATGTGAAGACTGGTCTTCCTTTCCTGATAGTCGATGTTGGATTTGTATAAAGATATTCTATCAATGACCAATATATCTTTTAACTCCACCAAAGGATATAAAAAACATTTTATAGGAGGTTTATTCAACCCAAATTAACTAGGGATGAGTTATAAACTTTGTATGAAATATTTTTTACATTTTCTACTCTCACAGATAACTCAACCTCTATATTTTGTAGAGTTGTCTGTATAGTTTTACTAAAAATTTGCAATATGAAATAATACATAGAACTATAATAAGATATTATGATCACTATTCATGAATGAATAATTGAAATACATATCTCCACATAATTTTTGGGTTCCACCTCACTAGTAGTTATAGAATAAGGCTTACCTTTCTCTTATGGATTTGGTGGACCATGACACTGATTACCCTTGAGGACATGAGATTTAGTTCACCAGATTGCATAGTACCATTTCTTTTATAAATTTTATGAATTAAAGGATGGGTGTTTATCATCCATCCTCCATCGTATTAGGATAACTTTTTATGTCTTTTCATCTTTCATGAGGTCGGTGGCCCTATCTATCACAACTATAAAATTTCCTTGTACCTTTGAGGTAGTTACCATGATTCTTCATCCCTTATTTTGGAGATGTGAGTGGTTGATATTTCCTTCCAAATTTTTCATTATATCTCCTAGATTGAAATATAAGCATTCATTTTCTATCACCATATCCCTAGAACCACTATCCAAACTCCTTCCTTACATGGAAGATCATAGGTCAACTTATTTGTGAGTCCCAACATCTCAGAATGATAGATTCTTTTGAAGTTGTGAATTAAATGATCTAAAGAATATATAAATGTTTCTATTATTGTTGATAAAAAACCTAATGGATACCTTTAAATCCTTTTGAAATTTTGTTTATAAGTCATGATATGTTTATAATTCTTTTGATTCACCATTATTAATTCTCTCCCCATCATTGAATGAAGTGTTTTATGGAATTCTTTATTAGGAAACATTATTTTATTGTTTTCTAACTCTATATATAAAATTTTTATCATTAGTATTTGTCTTTTTAATTAACACCCATCAATGATTGGCCATTCTATCTTTATGAGAAATGTAAATATTTACTATCCCATTATCAAAACAATGGAGTGCATAGAATTTCTTCTAAATTGAGTTGACCCACTATTTAGTGACTATTGGATCAGATTATTAACTAAATCTGGATGGTCCTTACTTTATAAAATACTCAACAGTCAATTTATCTCTATTAGGTAAAGAAAGAAGTAAAACATTATTCATTTTATTGTTCATATCATGAGATAGCTGGTTAAAAATAACAATGAATGTCTTAACTCTACCTACCAAATAATTAGAGTTGTAATTTGGGAAATCACTGCATTTTTGCTCACATGGGTTTTTGGAATGATTTCTCTTGGGCCCCACATTTTTATAAAATATAAAAGGTTAGAAAAATTAAAAAGGAAATAAGTCATGAATAAATAATTTATTTCATTTTAAAACAAACTCAAAATCCTTATATTTTGGGATCCATATTTTTATAATTTTTCATAAACATTCATTCATGGATTAATAGATATACTATTCTCATGCTATGGGATTTCAATATGGTTCTCTATTCCTAATTACCAAATTAAATATACCTCACTCTGATATAAACTATAGAGACATAGATTTTTCTTACATAATTATTTCTTTCTTTTATTGATAATCAAAATAATATTGCTACAAATATAAGATCTAATGTTCTAGTGGCATTGTATAATTAGTTCCATAAAAAAACTGGTAAATTATATAACAACAAAATTTATTCAATTCATTCTTCTATATCTTCTTTTTGGCACTCAGGTTTTCCTTAGTACAAATTTTCACCTTATGTTATAAATGGAAAGAATTGGCAAGCTAATATACATGTCGGTGGGTGAATTAGATGGATGATACATGGGTGAGTATAATATTCAACAAAACATCAACATTACAATCAATGTGTAATAATTATATAAAGTCATGGGATATTGGAAATGCATAAAAATAAAACATCATGTATTATTGGTTAACCATCACACATAGTTTTGAACAAAGGTATAATCATTTTTATGTGTATTTCAGTTTTTCGCATTAGATAAAACACAATACCCAATTCAATGGAAAACAATACAATTTTTGGAACACCCATCACATCAAAACATTAATATGTGCTAAATATTTATAGGTTCCACCATCACATCATAACATTTACATTATTATGCATGCCCCATAGAACACATATCATTCATGGACATATTATTACAAAAAGAATGTAATGGGATCCATTTAATAAAGAATAACTTCATGATAAAACATTGCGGTTCCCAAAACAATTTGGTAAGAACAGTTTTGGTAAATGATTCATCATTATAGAGTGAGTAAGAAATAATCTCATGATATTTAAAAGTTTTGATTTTTAAAAGAAGAGTTATTCTATAAAAATTGTATCGTTTGTCATAAAATCATATTGGAAAAATGTGTATTGAAAATATAAAATAACTGGACAATGCCATTATATTTTTTGTACATTAACGGTACATCCATATTGAAAATTCAGTTTATGTGGGAAATCCCAATAGAAGATAGTTGGGTTCGAGAATCCATATTCTATATGTTTGAATGATTTGATCAGTTTTATATCTAATGTAATCAGTTTAATTTAAATAATAAGAAAATAAAAATCCTTTTTAAATGAATTTGATTCATCTTGGATTTACTATGACCATTTATATTATATTCTATAAGTTATGGAGCATAATTTCATCATTCTTGAGTGCTCGCTTTCTCCATTTTCATAACCGGTTCCCTTTTATGTTAATATAGGAGGTCATGTAAAAAGAAAATTATTATCCAGAATATTCAGTAATGAACATATAGAATTCTAGTTGGTATTCTATTTTTTTATTATATTTTATAAGTAATATTTATTAAATTTAATGTTAATTAATATGATTTAATCAATTTTCAATGGTTTATGACCATTATAAGGTTATATCAATTTTTGTACATTTAGATCATATATTTATTCCAAAACATTATATAATATATAATATAGAATAATATTATATTATATAACCATAATGAAGGATGGTTTACCATTATTATTGGTGGTAGTGAAAAATGAACATATATTGTCCATGGAGGTGGTAAATCGACACACCATGGATGATAATTTAATGCTTATAAAAAAGTAAAATGGAAGAGTCTAGAAGATGAATAATTCCATTTTCATAATAAAAATACATTATATAATGGATAATGGATTTAAAATATCTTTTGGATAGGTGTATTTGATAATCAAATATGAAAATAAATGAAATTGAAATGAAAAAAAGAAATAGGATCATACATCTTGAATTTCTCTTCACTGACAACATAATTAGGGAAATATGATTGGACTTTTAAGGAGACCAAGAGATTATAAAAATGGTTGAGGGTCATGGGAAATGTATTTTCAATAATTTATTAAAGGATAAAATCTTGGAATGTGTGATGATAAGAGGTTGTGAGAGGTGTTATTTATAAGGGAGAATATAGGTGTTTTAACATTATTTTAGTCATTAGATTATTATTTTGGATCAAGACTATGAATAGTTTGAGAACAATCACAAAATAGATTAAAATAATGAAGTAAATTTATATATTGTGTTAATTAAAATAGTGATTACTCACAAAATACTCTATTTTACATAAAATTTATATATACTGTAAATTATTGTATATTATTATTCACAAATGAAATCACGTATTTTATAAAAATGCAAAAGATTATCCCTATAAATTTATTGATATTTTGAATTGAAAAATAATGCCAATTTTATGATAAATATATTATAAATATGATAAATTTAATTTTTATTTAATATTCTCATTTACCTAAAAAATTAAATAATTATAATTATAACTGATTTTATAACTCATTGAAAACAAAATTAGCATCTCATAAAAATTTATTAAAGTTATATGACAAAAAAATGGGTTAGGAATATATTTTATCGAAATAAATTTTATTTTAAATATTTATATACATTATAAAATTAAAAATAAATATGTTGGTTTTCTAAAAATATCAATAACTAATTATTCAATTTTATGAAAATTAATTACATATATTATAATATATTTAAATCTTACAACCATTTATAATATGTACTCCTTTTATTTATACTTCTATTGGTGAGGTTACTATTCCATCAGGAAAGGATCCTTAACAACTAAAAATACCTATTATTTCATTCACTATTCATTTTTTATGTACTTATTATGTACTAAAATTGATTTTATGTGGTTTAAATTATATGACCTAATTTTAAGATGGGAGTTTCTATTGATAAAAATTTAGGGTCAATAAATTCTCCCAAGATTGTTCGTTAAAAACCAAGTATATACCACATTGAATTTCATACACAATGTGTTTTTATATTGATATTCAGGGTTTATATTATTATTTATGTAAATAAGAGGTTAATGAGTATCCTATAATGAGATCTATCATACATTTATTTCTCTATTCTGAATGTCTATGTAATTCTATATTCATATTATTGTAGGGAATATTATTTATCACATCCCTGGTTGAGGATTAACTAATATGGGATATTTACACTCATACGAAAAGTCAGACATATTGGAATTCTATTATGATAATATAATATCATTTATAGAAATATGTAGGTAGATCATATAATGCGATTCTCTACTTGGGTAAGGGTCATCAATCTTACCATGAATTAATTTGATTCACATGTAATTTATTCATTAATCTAGAATGATTATACAATGTATGATTTTAATTTTTAAGATGGATATATGTTAATATTTTAATTTATGTCTCGTGTTCATAATATTTATTAGAAAAAATAACTAAATTTCAATGAATTCATTCATGTGATACAACTATGAAACATAGGTAAATTGATATATGTGTTTGATAGAAACGAGATAAAATATCATAGTATCTTGGGAATAAAAAATTCATTCATAGTTGCCACTCTTTTTTTGTATTAATTTATTCATGAATTTATAAACATTGTCAATGTTACAAAATTCAATTGAGTAATACATTGTGGTTTCCAGAATGGGGATTCATCTTTGACTAAGGGATCTTCTATAAAAACATTTGTAGTGTTTATCTTAAATGAATGTATGTTAAATATTACCATGATGTAATATAAGATATGATACTAGAAGAATTGAATTCTATATTCCAAAAATTATTTTCGAAAATATCTATATAAAAGATTGGATAATTTTTAAGAGGTAATCATATATGATATTATATACGATGAAATTGTATATACGTATATTTACATTTTTTGAAAGTGTTATATTGAAGATAATATTCCCAAATTCCATTTCATGTCATAGAGTATGATATAGTACTTCACATAGTACAAAATACCTTTAGATAATAGATTGTTTTATTCCATTATTTATATTTTATTATATAATATATTTATATTTAATAATTTATTCTTTGGAAAATAATATTATATAATATATAATAATTGTAGTAAAATGAATCAAATTGTTTGGTTTATTTGAAATACCATAAAGTCACATAAGAAAACAGATCATTATTAATTAAGTGTTCGAATCTCTTGAATATATTAGACATAATATACAATAATTAACTCGTGTGATGATGATAAAAATTATAAATACATTAATCGATTATTCATTACTCATGTGTATAATATTTCATATGTAAATACTGTGATAAATCAGTAATATCTCAACATATATTAAAATGATTAATTCCAATGATCCATTGTGTATGAAATCCTTGTGAATATATATGGTCTATACTCTCTCTCTATCAATGATCTCATCTACCTTCCCCCTTTTCTAATTAGGATACCACTATGTCATAAATGATATATATTTCATTACTAAATCATTATAGTGATATTTTAAAACTTTTGAATGCACCATTAATCGAAGTGTTTAAATATTATTCGTTATCATTCTCACAATTAATAGATTAATGGAAAAGGTAGTATAAAACATCAATGTAAGGTATACATTCTTCATTTCCAGTTTGTTTCTTCCATTCAAAGGTAATGGAGATCATGTGATTTATCATTTTTAATCACATAAAATTCCCTGATTATGTGTTCATATATCCATATAAACCATAAATTGTTTCAATCACCTAATTTTTAGTATCCTACCATGTTTTATTACAATAAATTTATAACTAAGCCTAGTTTATATGTAGGCATTATGTATGACCAACAGGGTTGATAAGAATTTCCACAATTGAGAAAGAAAAAGAATCTCAATGAGTTTTACAGCTGATACCAAATAGGTGATAGTTAATTTATTGGTGGATATACTTTTAAAGTATTTTACCTGTTATATATGTTATATATTTGGACGAAAGGATAATTATTTCAATGTATTATATTTATGACATTACATATTATTAATTTTATCGTATATTGGTTAATTGTTCCTTATAGTTTACCTTCTAAAATAATTTCGTATAATTATTAGGGATATTATAAATATTTTATATTATTAGATTATAAGTATAATAATATATTGTCTCCCCAATTCCTATATTACACCCTAACTACAAGATAATACTCTCTAGAATACAGTGACATGTGATTTAGTATATATGGTGTCATTAAGTGGTTAATATTCAACATAATCTGTTTAAGGAAATTTAAAATGGAATCATATTCCTATTTTTATTTTATTTGATGATTTTGTTGTATATATAATGGATTTAATATTGTCGATCACTAGATCGGAAATCATTTTTATATAATATATACACTATTAAATTAATGTAAATGATTGTATAATTGTCATATTTTTCATTATATTTTCCATTTGGTTTTAGTTTATCTTAATATAGGATATTTACATGCATATTTGGTAATAATCATGTATGTAGAATGAAATAGGACATGTTTTCATGCATCAAACTGGGAATATAAGTTTATCTGACATGTGTATGAATTTTTATAAATAAAAAAATTAGTTTAGAAAAATTATTTTGGGAAAAAAAATTTAAAGATAATGATTCATGTAAATGATATATATATATATATATATATATATATTTGTTTAATTTAGATTTATATAATAAATCATAATTTTTATTTCCAAAATAACTTAATGTGGATTAGTTAAAGAATGATACCATACGATTGTGTTTCTATAAATATTTATACTTAATTAAGATGGTATATATGATAATTTTACATTATTGATATTTTAGAGTCAGTATAGTGAGGCATGTGTTATCCATTGTGAATGTTTAATAATAACAATGTAAATAGTTCATTTTGATGCATATATACAATATTGTTCAAGATGTGTTTATTGAAACATAAATAAGTTGTTTGATTTGGTTAACTAATATATTGTGTTATAAACTATTCATAGTATGATTAATGAGTTATCATTGGGATGTGAGTAATCAGTTCCTTCCCCTTGTGTGAGGCTTAAGGGTTTGGAGTCATTATGGATATTTTTTTTAATTAATGCATGGAAGGTAGTGTGCATGTAATTTTATAACATATGGAATTATGATGTTAATTATAGGTCATTGGAAGGATTTATTTATTTTGTATCAAATCATTATGTTGTGATAAGAGGATGGGTTTCCAGTTGTAATACATTGTATAAGGAATAATTTAGTGATATTTGTGAGAATATAATGTGCAGCCCTCTCTTCCCGTAGAAGAAATATAATATTATTTTTTGTAATAGATATGGGATATGGGATGCTGTTTAATTTTATAAACATAATCATTATATTAATGGATGTTGCCACATGAAAAGGAAAACTATGATAAGTTTGTATATAAAGTTCATTTGGAGTGTTATTAACACATTGATATAAAAATTAATCCTTTAATTAACCTTGTTTATGGTTTGGTTTATAAATTATTTTTGGAAATTTTAAATAAAAACGTAAATTGTGTCTTATTCATCAAAATTTAGATTTTTTTAATTGAGTACCTTAAAATTGGAATGATGTTGAATAGGTATTAAATACTAGGAGACCATATTTATAATTTAAATGGGACTTGGATATATGACTATACATAGACTCTTTGGTTAATATAGTTGTATGAGTGTGGTGTATATAAATTTTGGTTCTATTGAGCAGTGGGAGTAGTTGGATAATTAGTAATTATAAAATATAATATAGATGTATTGAAATTAAATAAATATAAATGGATCTATTTGGTTTTAAGAAGTAATACAAAATATTATTTCATTTATTTAATATCATGTGTGGATTATATTGGTCACTAGAAAGTACTACCATAGGAATACTACCCATTAAGAGATGATGTTTGGAATAATCGTAACTATTAATAATTTTTCACCAAGTAAGAGTGAAATAGGTTATCATGCCACGATTTATGATATGATGGATTTTTAATGGATAAGGTGAGTGGTTGAACTATCTTCTAGTTTTTATTTTATAAACAATGATTATATGAAATTATATTTGGATTTGTCATTTTCGAAATGATTTGTTCATCTAACCATGTGTATTTGATGGATTTTGAAAATATATTCTAATATATTAGACATAGGCTTGTGATGGAATAACCATTTTAGATATGAATATTGAGCCTAGGTGTTTATATAAAATCATAATGATTATGTAGTTTAAGAGAGTTTATTAAGAGATATTCTTGATTATCAAAATTAATATTCTTCAATGTTTCTAGAGACCTATGTCAATACATAATTTTCAATAATATATTGTGTGTAAATTAAGGGATCAAACAATTAATGTTTGTAATTTTGAAAATAGTTACCAAATTTTGAGTTTTTGGATGTGATTTATGATTCTAAATAGAGGTTTTAGAGGTTTCAATTTTCCCAAAAAATAAATAGGAAAAATATATATTTTTTGTTAATAGTATAGAACCAAAAAGAAACGACATGTTTCAACAAAAAATATTTTATATTAAGTTATGTATCATGTATTAGATGTATAATACTGTATACAGAAGTGAATGTTTCTCTTAAAATGTTGCTATTATGGAAATTAAGAATATTTCATCGTGGGTTATTTTAGGAGGATCCTTTTGGAGGATGAACAAATATTCCAAAATTCAATTGATGGAATTGTGAAAAAAATGATGACTTATTAATAGAGTATAGAGTTTTATTGAGTTTGAAAAGTCTTAAATGGTACGTATTATTTGATAAAAATGATAAGGGTAAAAGTATGTGATATCATTTGATATATAAGGAGTTGTAATGTTTTTATCCTTTTTCATTTATTTAATGGAGTTATCCTTGTTTTAAATTCAATTAATGCAGCGAGGATTGCATACCACTCCTGTAGCGTAAATTAGATTTATGGCTGTGGATTTTGTGAATTAGTTATGATTAACATTTTCATCATGAGTCAAATTATTTCCTATTGAGTTATTCCTTAGGGTAATTTCTTGAAACTTTGTTTCATTGTTAATTAATTTTAATTATTTTCATTGTGATATGAACCAAAATAAAATGTTAATTATGTCATGATCATTATTTCGTAAATTAAGTGAGAATAAATTAGGCATAGGAATTAATATAAACATTTTTGAACCTTACTGACCTTTATGAGGGTTCCACTGAAGGCTATTTTACATATTTTATTAGAGGTAGTTCCACCAAATGATTTACTAAATTTAATGGTGTAAGATCAATTTTTCCTAATCGTCTTTCTATTGATGTAGTTTCTTATGGTTAATAACATCAGTAACGATTGTGAATTATTCCATAAATAATGAATAATGGTTCATTCCATTCCCTAAGAGGTGGTTCTTTTAATTAACATAACATAACCTTTTTGTTAGAGTTATTTTATGGTAATAGATTACGAAATAGGGGTTATTGAGAGATTATCTTGTTATGGAGACTTTGTAATGTTTAACTAGGCCAAATAATATTGGTCAATATGACAGGGAAATTTTGGTGTGGTTATAGCTAAAATCTAGTTGAGTGGTTTTCTTCTCACTTTATTTTAATATAATACCGACACTCAAATGATTCCATATGATATAATAATGATTCTTTTGATGAATTTTATAAAAAAGTGGTTTTTATGGGTCGTGACACACATTTAAAATGTTTTTCAATCACTATTGTGCCATGACCCTCCATTTTATTTTTTCATATTCTCTAAATCTTTATCACTAACTACAATATGGATATATGCTCCCTATTAGTTTTGTTTCATGATCTAGCCTTTTGGTTTTTTCATATTTTCTAGATGTATATCATGATTTACCCTCTAAATATACTTCCTTATGTATAGTCTTCAATCATCCCCTCATTATTTCTGACATTCCCTCTAGCAGTGTGCCATGGTCTAACATCTAAATGTATTTTCCATCTGTGTGGCCTGTCAAGATATTCCACTCTATAGATTCATCATGTTTGTAATGATTTTATAATCTCCTATCAATATATATTCTATATAAAGGTGGTGGGTTATTATCTATCCATCAGTTATTCCATATTATCTTGTGGTATATTATTATTTTTCAAAATGAACTAAAATAGGTGGTCATAATTTTTGATTTTAAAATATAATTAACCTATTTCTTCATAATATGAATATCATAAAAATTATTTTATTACATAATACAGTGAAAAAATGCTTCTATCTGTTCTTTTGATGATATTACAATATTTGTGCATGGATACTATCATTTCCTTCACTCGGAGTAGTTAATCTATTAATCAATGTGACGATTAATTTATTGAATTACAATATTTTTATAATAGATGAAACATCCAATGATTATCCAGAACCCACACGAATACGTTTATAGTAATTCATCGTAGCATCAATGGGATGGAAACCTATACTCATCCACATTTATTGAATGATGGAGGATTATATAATTATGTGATGCTATTGTTGTGGTGTGAAATTAATATTTTCTACCAGTGAATATAATTTCTTACATATTTGTCCATTTATATACATTATAGATGGTGTTATCACTTATTTTATATATGTATGATCTTCTGGATTCATATATAGATTCCATTTTCAGGTTCACTTCCTATCGAGGAATTATTATTTTTGTTATTTTGTAGTGATGTCAACAAAACAACCTCCATATATTTCATTATAGAGGGAGTATTATGTGATAATGTTTTTCCTAAAAATATTTCTATTCATCATAATATATTTCATTGAAGATGTTATATTTGGAACTCAAATGGGGTTTTTCTACACTATCAGACTGGATTTGGACATAAAGACATCCATAAATTGAATTTATGATACCATCTTTATAGAATGGAAATGGAATACTATTTAGTACACGTAGAACATGTATATATTATGTCACTTGAGTACATATCACAAAAAATTATTTTATGTGGAAAAATACATGTGGTTATATCACAGTTCATGGTTATATGCTATAGGATATCATAATGTAATATAAATTTTTTAATTTTTCACATGGTAAGATATGTTGGTGTCATTGAGTACAATAAATAAATAAAAAATTTCATTACATTTCATATACTACTATATGTGATATCATCTATTCCGCCATGAACCCCAAAATATGCAAAAAATAGTATCATATTTATAAAAAATATATAATATATATCATAAAATACAAAAGAAACCATAATATTTCACTAATTTTTAACATTGATTCCAGCAATTGAAAATGATAATTACTGATATCCATCAATCCAAAAATATTGTTTACCCTAAAATGTGAATAATTTATTTTTATACTTAATTGATATTATATTATAAATTTTTTATAAAGGATAATATTTATTAATTTTAAATTGAAAAAAAATTTAAATGAAATATGATACATCAATATAAATATCTCATGTTAGAAAATAAATGACATTTATTCATCATTATATTTTTATATTCATGTTTATAAAATTTTTATTAAAAGTTTTTATTATGTATTCTCAAATATATGTAATAAATTTCTTCTTATAAAATTGAAATCTCATTAATTACATGATAGGTAGAAAAATATAATATTTAGTTTCTAAATTATCTAATGTATATTATAAATGTTATTATTTAAATTTATTGGTAGAATAATTTTAAAACTTTCTAGGGGATAACGTTATGTTGGAATTTAAATATCCCTTGTGTAAAGAACTCTTGGGTAGGGGTAATTTTATATAGACTTCCTTCTAGACTAGAGGTTTGTTCATTTTTATCAAAATTGGGTTTTCCTATTTCTATAATCTTGATTAATCATTTGGGGATTTATTAGTTCATTTTCTTAAATCCTTGTTAGTCAAATATTTTGTTGTATCCTATTCAGTGTCTATATATATAAATATAACAGGATTAAATTCTAGGTTGGGTAACAAAAAATATTGATTTAGGTAAATAAAAACACATTAATATGTTTTAAATATATTTTATTTTTGGATAGATTATAGATTCCAAAAATAAATCTTTTGAATCTGGTATATATAATGGAAAGATTTATGAGTTAAAAATTATGACATTTAAGGAAATTATTCTATATTTAATGTGCATGTGATGTGTATTAAATTAGTGACACCGTATAAAATACCTAAAATTAAAAGTGTGATATTAAATCTAAAGAAAAATAATTTCAAGACCATGATCTGACAAATAGGTAGGTTCTACCAAATATTTATTCCTAGGTATTATGTATTTTTGAATAATATTTGATACAGATAACTTTATATGATATCTAACAAAACCCATATATGATATATTTTTGTCACTTAGCTATAAATATGGAAATCAAGGATTTAAGATGAATATAGTTTATTTTATATCTAATTAATGGATTTGATTAAATAGTAATTAACTCATCTATCTAAGAGTTATATAAGATATGAATAGGATGGTAGCCTGCTGAAATAATTATATGATGAGACTAATTCCAATAAAAGATAATTATTTACTAAAATATAGATCATGTACAACTTAAGGAATTGAGTATATTAACAGGAAAATCATAAATAAATTGATGAAATTGACGATGTATGTCTGGTCAATATATTAATGTAAAGGGAATTATAATTTTTATTAATTTAGATGATGGAATAATAGATGAATAATTATTAATTGTAAGATTAAATTACAAATAGGAATGATGTTCTTATTTTTAGATAATTTTGGTACACCAATTCAAGAAATTATCATATAAATTTGATTGTTGTTGATCAGTTCATAACATTAATGAGAAACGAGTAATAACATGATAAATTGGTTAATAAAAACACTATAGAAATAAATTAAACACAAGTTTAAAGGAAATGAATATTAAAAATATCGGTTTTCAAGAATTAATGAAAGAAAATTAATATAATTAACGAGCCAGTAGGTCTCAAAATGAAATAATCAATGTGGATTATTATCATGAATCAATATATTTTACTTGAATATAATATTTTTGGTAATTGTTTTTATACATTATGATGATATTTATATTTATTTAAGTTGATTTGATGAGAACGATAATTCGCTGGGTAAATTTGAACTTGTATGAGGCCAATTTTATGAGTTTAGAAATTCGTCTGTAGAAGGGGAAAGTGGATAATATCGTACAATTTTATGAGTTTAGAAATTCTTCGGTAGAAGGGGAAAGCGGATAATATCATACCATTTATGAGCTATGTAAAATAATTATTAGATTATATGTAATATATTTATCTATTTTGAGGTATTAAATGAACAAATGGAATTATATCAGTATGATATTTCCCTATAGATCACTAGAAAATGGGATAATTGAATATATTATTTGACATATGTATGGAATTTGGATGATATTTATGTTATTTGATTCTATGTGTATGATATTATTCTAGGAATACTAATAATTCTACCCAATTAAAATATATAAATTATTACATGGAAAACATATGAGAACGTGTTGCATATTCAATCTATTGTGGAAGGACTTTCAATGTGTATAAAGATTTATTATTCGGGAAATGTGATATTGTGAGATGTCGTAGAATATATTATCTCCATATCAGATTATGAAATATAATTACTGAAATTTTTATGTTTATATTATGAACTTAATATTATTGAATCTCTTTATCAATGATTCAACCATCACAATAAATCAAAGTAATTGAGATTCAAGTAGATAATTTATTTTCCATTTTATGGAGAATAAATACATAAAATTAAGATATGTGAGTATGAGATATAATTCATCGCATAAATTAAATATAATGTTATAAAAATTCCTCAAAAAAGAGGACCAAACCATCGTGAATATAAAATAAGGACATGTTAAAGGACACATTATGTATAAAATGTTTGTTGTTAATATAATTTTCCCTATGTAATTGGGAGACTCGATCAGGTTGTGGTTGATGTTGTTGGGGCTCGTGAAGGATTTTAATAAATAATTTCACATAATTATATTTGAAAACACCTTAGGGAAAATAATTAAGAGCGTGTAAATAGATGGTTTGATGATTTGTTAAAGCCACATCATAGGGAAATATAGTTTTGTATTATATTCATAATTTTATTGGAGATTTAATAACATGATAATATTAGTTATAATGTACTCTTTTATGTAACATTTCATATGTATTTTTTTGAATAAAAATTAATTATAGGACTCCACTATAATAATTCAACATGGTTCACAATCTTAAATATTGAAAATATATCAGTTTTTTTTGAAATAATAAACTATATTTAAATATAGAAGATAATGGTGGGTACTTATTATTAATTAAAAAAATTTATAACCAAATAAGATAATATCTATATTATTGAGGATACAAGTAGATGAAAAGATATAGGAAGATAAGAACATGTGACTTGAGAAATAAAAAATAGGAATAGAAGTACACTCAATGACCTATCCTGTGATATACTGAATAATATAGAAGATGAATATGAAAAATAGTTAGTCTTATTATATATCAAAGTCATATAAGTTAATTGAGATGGTAAATATGGTTTAATCATCTGCATATGTGTCTTGGATCTTGAATAAATGACAATTATGAACAAATTTCTTCCCAAATGATAATTTTATTTCATTGGTACAATTAGTAAAAATGATTTCTAACATTCATGCATCCCTATATGGTCGATGTGTATACTAATCTAGAAAAAAATAAACCTAGTTAATTTTCAATGTACAATATTTCTTATTTTGGAGATGTAGTGACATCTAGAGAAGTCATGTTGAATTTGTTCAAGCTGTTCTAGAGGACCAATTCTATATCAGTTAGAGAAATTATGATAAACCTATTTAGTGATTATAAATTCCTACGAGGACATGTAAATAACCTATTAGAAGTTAGTGAGTTATTTTTAGATATATAATACTATATTAATTCATATAATATAGTGGTTCCATGAATCTCAAACTTGATATTGTAATTTTATAGATTGTTTACGCACATTGGGATTATTCATCGTAAAAACTTTTTTACCTAATAGTTCATTAATTTTCTCATTATGGTAACCCTAATAGATTAATGAATGTGAATATAAATTATCACAATTTGTATAATTGTATCATTTCAAGAAGTTATCAAAATCTATATTCACATATTCTCCTATTCCTCTTCCCTAATAGAAAATCATTATTCAATACCTCTAAACATCACCGCAAAATTATATTGAAAAATATGTATAAAATTAAACCCACTCATAGCTACAAATATGTTTTTGATTATGCAATACATAATATTTGAAATTTCTTCCAATTATATGTAGAAATTGTAAAAATATTAAAAAAATAATCTATTGTTGAGAAGTATTATCAATGAGAATTATTTTAATCATATGGATTCTAAAGTTATAAAAATAAACATCTATAACTTTAAATCATGTGTATTATTTATTATATGTAAATTATTAGTTTTTTTAACAATAAAAACTATTAAATAAAATATAATTAAGGAATGGTAATGTAGATCCTTGATTTGGAAATACGGACATAGTATTGCAATAAAGGTTAGGACCATTGATCTAATTCTTCCTTGTTCGTATATTATAGAAATAAATATATTTTATATGTTACATTCCTAAATATATATTTTATTTCTATATATTTTATATACATGATAAGGGGTATCTTTAAATTATTAATAGAAAAGGTTTTCCTATATATATTATTCAAATGATATATGGAATCAGGAATATGGAAAAAAATTATATTATAGACATGTATAATAAAATATGTAACATTAAGAGTCTTATATTAGCATTTCTTCTATCCTAAATTTATTTGATCATTATCACTATAGAAATATAAATAAGAAATAAATTTTAGGAGACTATATAGATGGATTATTCAACCCATTTCAATATGACCAATTTTATTGAGGGGAATACTATTTATATTGAGAAATTACAAAAGAACCATTACTGGAAGTCATAAAATTGAAAATGAATTATAGGTTCATATACATAGATTTATGTGAACCGCTGAGTAATACAATTACTTTTGGTTTCAATTATGTCATTAACATTAACAATATTTATAATAAATATAGTAATTTATATATGTTGTGACACAACTATAAGAAATTAAAAATGTAAAAATACATCTATAATGACGTATTGAATCAACATGTAAAATTATTGTGATTTTTCCATTAGATTTGGATAGTGAATACTAATGTTGTGAATTTTTTTATCATTATAGATATTAGGAATTTTGTTTCTCAATGAAGTACTCCTAGAACACCATAGTGGAAATTGAATTCTAATAGGAGGAATCATTCCTTATATTACATGGTTCAATTGATTGTGATTTTTTGTGACATTGTAATTTTATTCAATTGATAATCTCTATAATCACCTACATTTCTACTTATACACCTTCCATATAAAATGTTATAAAGAACCCATATGTGATATGTATAGGTAAATATCCTAAAAATAATTTTATTATTGTTTGGTTCTATTAATCATATATATGATGTTTGGATTCAGAAAAAACTATCCACGAGTCGGAAATGTGATTCATTGTTAGTGATCATAAATAAACTAAATGAATTATTTGTATAGTCCTAAAATAACAGAGTATTGGTGGACTAATTTTTTACATTAAACTAACCAGAATATATTAATTTAGGATCCAGATAATGTAAATTTTATCATTGAGATGTTTGAAATGAAAAATACAAATTCTTCTAAATATAAAATCTATTTTTTTCATAATTTGTTTTGAAAAAGAAACTACAATTGTTTTATTGAATACTTTATATTCTAATAACATTAATCATGATCTAAAAATATATAAAATAATTATCTATGATGATAATGATTTAATGTTTATAGATAATGAATATATTCCAAATTGAGAATTCATTCAGAATTATAATTTTCATAAAACATATAAATTCCATGAAATTTTATAAGGGACTACTTGTACACTTGAAATGTTTATAATTTTGCGCACTCACCTAAATGGGTGATAAATGTTTATTGAAACATTTATTTCCCATGAAAAATAGAAATAGATGGTAAAGTGTCTATATTTAATTTTTCCCAAACAAAAAGGGTTTCATATTAAATCATTGTTTTATCTTTGGTTAAGAATTTTCATTAGTCTGATGTTAAATTACATTAAGATATTTCCTACCAAAACATATCAATATTTTTATTACATATATTAAATGAATGTCAGATCCACTTTACTTACTAATAATTAAATAAATGACATGTATATTACACAAATTAATGGTTTTTTATATTCAAAAGAAACATGGTAGGGTATATTAATTATAATAGTTCATTTGTGCATTAACGAAATATTATTGGATTAGGAATATTCTATTCTATTATTAAATTAACGAGTAACGTTAAAAAACATGAATAATTCTTATTTACAACAAAGTATTAGTCTTAGTAATGATGTGTCTATGATATTGTATATGGATAACAAACTCTTTATTATAAAAAATGTCCCAAATTTACAATTAATGATTATATTTTTGGGAAAATTATTTTCAATAAAATCCATAGATTAGGGAATCTATATAATAAGAATTAAGATATATATATTTATAGATTTAATATTCTATATAGGGACATTAAAAAAATATTGTTATATTTCTAAAGTAGTTTAGAATAGGGAACTCAAAGAAGAGGTAATGACCAATATTTTTTTCCATAATAATTAGATGACTTATAGTACCTCTAGTGGATGAGAAGGTATGGATAAAGATAATTATACATCCAAAATAGGATCTATCATGTATTTTATATAGTATAATTGACCAGATTACACTTATTAATTGAGAATATCATGAAAATTGAAACAAAATCTAGGGAAGATACCCAAGGTATTTTAAAGAAATACATAATTACTTAAAAATAATTATGTATATTTTATTTTAATTTATAGATGATTATGATCTCATTGTAACATGTTACATGAATTCTTGTTTACTATTTAAATATGAACATATGAGGTCCTGATCACATTTTTTTCTTAATTGAATAGATATTATTTGAATGAGTTCTATAGAACTTATCATAAATATATTTTATAATAGATATGGTGCACATAATTTCATTATATTTTATGTTGAATTTTTTTTTATTAATATTTTTGTAATAAATATTTTTAATTTCTCATCATTGTGGGATAAATTATGATTTGTTCTAACAAAATGGGTCATATTTATAATATTATGTAACCCCATTATCCAAAAAACCATACTCATCCTTGCAATATACTATCTCATTTGATTGATTATTGATAGAGGTTATTCAATGATATATTATTTGGAAAAATTGGAAAATGCAGTAGTATATTTAAAAAGCCCGACACTATTGTAAAAAATTGAGCTCGAAGATGAATCATTTAGTATTTTATGCGTGATGGATAAGATATAATGTTTTTATAATAAGTCATGGTTTTATAAAATAGGTACCCTCCATTTATTATTAATTCATTTGTTCAATATATATAATAACTACTATATGGAATGATAATATCACCAGAAATAATAAATTTGACATGTCCATAATCAATGATCATCATGAATTAATATTTTTTGTTTTGAAATATTATAATTTTCATGAGTAGTATGTTGAACATGATAGAGAAGTTGTATGTTGTATAAGGAAAAGAATCATGAGGTAATAAAGAAATAATCCTTATCA
>CAUJRU010003240.1:25586-53586 GCA_963277665.1 Viscum album
AGATCGAACTTCCAATGTATATATCATGTAATTACTTATATTTTAGATAAATATAGGTTTTTATTCTTATTTGAAATTATTATATATTGGGATTTCATATATTCCCAGCACGAGAACCATCATAATATGATACTATAATAAAGTAATACTAAAGAATTGTACAATAAGGGGTGGTTTGGTATGTTTTTGGTAATTTATATAGTTCAAACATAACTAATATCAAATTTCAAAACATACAAAAGACTTGTAAATACATCTATGACCATAATTAAATTATACTAAGGATTTGTATGGATATGCACAATTTAGTGACATGTGTTGTTCATAGATACTTGTTTAAATTACATGTAATGTGTTCATTCATATTAGAGTATTTTCTTTCAATAATAAATAATGTACCAATATAAACACCAACAATTTATAGTGGTCAATTAATTTCATAGAAAAAAGTAATTATATAACACTTCATATGATTTAGATGATACATGATTTGGGGGATATTTTCATATATAGATATCTGTATATTCAATAAAGATCACACTATACCCCATACTATATATAGTATAATTGAAAATTTTAAAATATATATATCTTTTATTACATGTATGAATAATGTAGTTCATACTTATCATCATTGTTACAAACTACACTAGGGTTAAATAGTAAGTCCCTAAATTAATGATTAATTTTTAGATAAAGTGTTCATCTCAACATTATATGTGTTCAATAAGTCTTAAATATTTTTATGGATGGATTAAATGGAGTTATTATTTTTAGTAAAAATTACATTATAGTATTTTAGTTAATGTGGTATATTTATATAAATAAAATTAAATAGATAGATCAGTTGTTTTTGTTATCATATATTATATTCATTGATATACATTTAATGCATATCATAATCTATGGATTTTTATATCATAATAGGTATGATTTTTTTCATTCATTTTTTATGATGGGACAAATATATAAGTAAATTGAAACTACCACATAATTCACATAATTTAATTACTGTTAAAAATATAAGGATGAGTCATTTATAGAATTATAATATTTATATAATCATATACATCTTTAAAAATTATCAAACACCAAGAATATTACATATTATATATATTTTTGTTGCACAAAATCATTAGAGTCTAATTCTAAAACAATTTCATTGAAGTAATAAATTATATACCACTCAAATCATCGATCACTATATTAACATTTTCTTATATGTCATCCTTTCATATTTTATTATCTATAGTGGAACCCAAGTTTTTTGAAGAAACATTCTATGAAGAATATATTGGAGGGGAAGAATGTTTTTTCATATTAGAAATTTATGGTTGGAAAGAACCTACATAAATATGATTCATTTCTTCATAATAAGAAAAAACATTTGAAAATCTCATTAAGTCCTACAATATCTACATCATTATGGTTCTCAAGAAGGTTCACCATGAAATCAAATTTTTTATAAAGTCCACATTTAACATTAATAGATTAATAAATAATATCATCAGTAAAATCTATTTGGCATCATCCTTCCATTAAAGGTTCAATTAATAAACAAACATCATATCTCAATAGGTCTAAAAAACTATTAGGATTATTCACCCAATTGATTTAGGGAAGCATTACATCCTGTGAGGTAACCAAGTCTATACCATGTTCTAAATTTTCAACTATTTATTTAGTCATTCCCAATCATGGATTACCTAGTTCAAATATCTTCTCAATGGTTTTTGGTTATCCAATGTTTATGGCGAATCATTGTTCAGGTTCATATATAGATGTCATATTTTGTGTTGTTATTTTCTTTTGATATAAATAACTACATGTTCCTGTTTATAAAAGATAATATGTTCTATATAATTATGTGATCTTATATAAAGATTGAAAAAAAATTATTTTTTCCAATGATAAATCTCTATTTATTTGAGGTTCTCTATTTGTAAATATTGAGGAAAGTTTCAGTAATCTTTGGAATATTTGGTATCATCCCAGGTAATTTTATAATTCATGTGGATGATGTCCCACCAATTGTTTCAATAATTTTATTACTATTTATTGGTTAAGTTTATTAAAAATTAAAATTTAATGACAATAGAGATAAATAATTCATTAATTAAGGTTTGATTATTTATATTTTTTTAATTAATTTCTTGTTGTCTTGAAGTTAATGGATTACAAAATCAAAAAATATTCTGCACTTTGTTGAAAATCTTATTTCCTAAAAACCAAGTAGATATTATCTATAAATATTAAATTTCCACCCATATAAAATTTCATTATCTATACCATGGTTTTGACATCCTATCTTATGAAAATTCAAGATCTCCCCCTTACTGATGTCCTCATCTCTAGTGAGATTTCATGATCTACTGACTAGTTATCTTTTCCCTTTGTATGATGTGTCCTAAACCACCCCTTGGATGTGTCATCCAACTTTTTCATATATCAATATTTTCTATCATGATATAATTCCTCATGTATATTGTTTCCTAATGAAACCATTGATTTTAATAATTTTTTAATGTATTTATTTTACTGAAAACCCAAGATATAATTTCCTATGTTGGCTAGGTATACATGATTATTGGAAGCCATCTGTATTTTCCTTGTGTTCAATGATTATGGTTGAAAAATACATTACAATGTAGGTATGGTTGGTTTTTGTGGTGTACAAATAAGAACAGGAAGTCCGATAATGATTGCTAGTATGTGGTGTGTTTCAATTATATTAACATTACCATATAATAATTTTGGTGTATTTTAGTTTATTCTGGGGCTATATTTGAGGTATAATAATATATTCATACTCATCACTTGAACATGAATATAGTTTCCAACAAATTAGTTATATATAATATATAATGAATCATACAATTTATATATGTGATCATGATGGAGAATCATGATATTTTTTAGAATATTGAAGAGGCTCAATTTTTTTGCCTAATTTTTTAGAATATTCTTTATTTATACCATATATATGATTGGATAGGTTGGTAATTCTTTTTATATATTTAATACATGATATTTAAGGGGCTCATTATTTATAAAACTGATGTTATTTTATTTTTATTATTATGATTATAATGTAATTAAATATTGTTTTTTTATTAATATTTTAGATTTTACTGTTTTTTATTAATGGATGTTTAGGACACTAAGGGTATAACCTACCCATTGAATGGATTTTTCCCTCACCGTGCGATAGAATCATAAAAAGAAAAGTTGTACTTGTTGAGGTATGTTGGACCATCTCATTCTGTTTTCAAGTCAACTGGTATGGATAAATTTAAAAACATTATCTTATCATTAAAAATATATATCAATAAATAATTATTGGGTAAAAGATAGAGATTTTTTGGTTGTCTTTCTAGATGAATTTGCTTCCATAAAATTCATTTTTATTGAAAATAAAATATTTAGGCAAATAACAATTTTTCGTTTAGATTGTTTCACCTAAAAAAAATCCAATCTAGTCTATAGGGATATATTTCCCTCCCATTAATTACATTTTCAAATGGAATTACCTATTCACATATAAGAAACCTTTGATGTAGGTAGTTTTTATCAACTACTAAATACTCAAAATCCTTAAAATTCAGATTTAATAGTGAAAAATATATATATTTATAGTTTGAATAAAACATTAAAAATCCAATTAACCCTTCCAAATTCAATTATATAGATAATACTTTTCAAGTATATCTATAAATATGTTGTTTCACAAGATATCCCTCTAGGTGAATGTTTATTACATGTGATACTCAACATCTAGATACTCCTCTAATGATGATTTCTCTATAAATTATTAGACCATTCACAATATCATAATCTATTGGAGATTATTTCCCTTAATGAATTTATCATCCAAAATAATTCCCTTATAAAATAAGGAACCCATTCCAAAATTATTATCACGATGATTTCATGAGAATGTATTAATTAATACATACCCATTGTGAGCTATTTTTTTCTATAATATATCATTAATTACCCTATACATTGGGGTATTTTCTTTATATATTGACATACTCCACATTTGGATTCTATTGTAGAAGAATTTTATAATCTATTCTCCCATTCATCAATGATACATATTTCTCATTCTTCAAAAGATAGCCCCTTAAAAATTTATTAGATATGTAAATGGTAGATTATTGTTTTCTAGATACTCAATTATTTAGGATTATTAATTGACCATTGGGAATGATTTTATTAGTAAAAATTACTATTACCATTTATGTTTTTTTTTTAAAAATGTTCTTTTACCTAAATTGGACATATTCTTTCAGGGAATATTTTTATTTAAATTTATCTCATATTCCCAATTTTAGTATAAATTCTTATAAAAAATCAAAATATCAACATAAAACATTTAAAATTATTGAAATTTTTATAGTTACATAAAAAAAATTTACGAAATTTATTTTAAACTAACCTAATGTGCTCTTATTATAAAATAATTAGTTAATAAACATCCCCATATTATTTCCATGTAGTGGTCCCCAATGTTTTCCCATAATAAAATTATAGGATATGTTTAAAATCATTTCACCATAGTTAATTTTTGTTTTTGTATGGTTTAGTGGATTGGGAATTTAAAAACGCTTAAAAATGAAATTGAAAACTATAAATTTTTTAAGAATAAAATTTTATTTCATATTAAGGATAAACGAAAAAGATATGGAAAACATGAATTGATATTGTATAAGTAGAGAAATTTTAACCTTTATAATTTCTTTTATTAATTGTCTAAAATTTAGTCATTATTTATTAACACAATTTATACATCAAGGCCTCATAAAAATTAACCATAATATCCTTGAAACCATATGAATTATTCAAATATGGTCTTTTATCCAATAATGATTGTGGTTCAATTAGACAATTACAAACATACATTAAAAAAAAATTGAATCCACCATCCAGATGTGCAATATCTCAGTTAATAAATTTAATGAGAAATTTTAATTTCATCACATACATTTGTTTTAAAAAAATCTAGATCGGCATTGTATAAAATGAATTATAGATATAGGAATCCATTTCAGTTAAAAAAATCAAAATCATATAAGATTACAATAGTTTTTAGGAAGAAGAATATTAATATCAAAAGAGGAATAACCTATGGTATACACTGTCAATGATTCTTAGAATATATCCCTCGATGAATATATTACTCAATTTTGACATATCTCTCCTCACATATACTATTCATTATAGTTTTTGATTCTATATAAATTTTTAAATAGATGTCTAGACACATATTTATAAATAAATGGTGAGGTATATATTCCCTTCAAGTTATATCCTCCAATTTTAAATTTCATTTCATCCCTTAAGACCTGAATATTTTAAATAGTATTAAATTGTATATATATTATAGTGTGTTTCCTTTCAAGAATAATATTTCTTATCCTTTGGATATGTGTAGAAAATTATTTTTCATAATTACTATGGGAAAATTTTCTATTGTGAAAATTCTATTAAATTACTTCCATATTTATACATCTATAAACATTAATAATTGTAAGATTATTACCATGAAAATTAATTAACATTTTCAACAAAGTTATATTTCATTTTCAACTAGAATAATCACATTTTGGTTTCTATATCTCGAGTTATTCCTCATATAATGAAGGGTTGTCATTTATTTCCATCAACAAGTTATTCAAATTTTCACTATTTATATTTGACTTATGTGGATTGATTAAGAATTATGTTCAATTAAGTGAAATAAATCCCAATAAACATTTAATACTTAATAAATTATCACATTTGGTTCAATATTGTAATAGTTATGATATAAATATTTAGGTGGAAAAAAAATAAAATATTGATTTTTCCATTTTCAAAATAATTCTCAAAACATAACTGAAAAGGAAAAAATGATTTAAATTTACATTATATTACAAATTATTGGAGATTAAATCCTTTAAATTGAAGTAAAAATCATTAATATTAATTATTTATCACCAACCAAATCATTCAATGAATCTATTGGGAAAGGGGATACTAATTAAGTTTACAATATCTATATTGTCACATGAAGAGCTCTATAAACCCCATTGATATGAATTAAATAAATATTAATAGTGAGTATAAAAATTTATTAAATTCCATTTATTACTAGTCAACGTAAAAATATTGGTTTTGGGTTTTTCATTTTATAAGTAAGATTTTTGGTTTAGAGATATCATACTAATCCAATCAATCATAAAAAAATTATTTTCGATATAGAGTAGGTAACATGAATATTGATAAATGTGAGATATTTGAAAAAATTATAAACTCATGTTGTCATGTATCTAGGTATTTTAATAATTTTGTTAAATTATTATTAGAATAAAATGTTTATTTATTCCTAATAAAATTATTCATATTCAGAAACAAAACATCATAAAAAGCTCTTTTCCATGGTAGGGGTTTTCAATATATATTATTCAATAAAAATATATTTAGTTTCACCTATAAACTATGATGTGGAATTGTATTTAAATAATGTGGTGTTGGGTGTGTCCATTTATAAAGTTATAAAATGTAATCAATAAAGAAAACATTCAATCATAATCATTTATATTGTTTTTTTCTAAATTCAAAAAATATATATTAAAATAATGTATTTCAAGGAAATGTTTTTTGAGTGATAAATATAATAATTATTAAAAAATTCATCAATGTGAAAACAGTGGGACCTTTGAAAACATGTTTTACATTATACCATAAAAAAGTAGTTTTAAATGATTTTACAATTATTTAAGGATAAAATATCTCAATAAAAATCTTTAAATATTTCATACATTTATTTAATAGAATATTTTATCATAAATTATATATATTTATCTTATTCCCAATAGAAGAAAACTATTTAATGTCCCAAAATTTATTCATGTAATTTTAATGTCTTGGATATAAGTTATTATTTCAATGATATGAAAAAAATTAAATTAGTTTGATCATTAGTAAATTTTTAAATTTTGATCTCAACATAATTAAATTGTTTGATTGTATTAATATTTATTAGGTGTTATTACAGTATATGAATTAATTAATCAATTCTATGTTATTCTATGTATAGTGGGACATTGTAATAACCCCTTACCTTATCTCCAATACTCCTGCTCTCTTATTTTTATTCCCTTTATTATGGGTGTGCATTGGGCCTTTTGAGGATAGAGAGCATTTTTTGTAGAAGATAACAAAATGTTTAGTGATTTTTTTAATTTAAATTAATGGTGTACGGTTGAACATGCCAAAGATTTTAAACAATAATATTTGGGTATGGGTAGATTTTTAGGTTTTCATTTTCACCATCTTGTTCTGGAATGGTATAGTTTATTGGATAAAATTACTCTACAAATGTATTTTATTATGTGAAACTATCACATAGAAAAATACATGAAATAGTTTCATGAAATTAATGATGATAATGTATTCAATGTAGGTAATTCATGGAAAAGGTTAGGATCTAGATTGTAAAACAGAGGTGAATCTTTTTTTATTGTATCTATCACTCAGAATTTTCAAATTATAAATTGAAGATTCATACAATGAATTCCTCAGGTGTAGTATATTTTTGTTCAGTGGATCCAAAAAAAAAATTCGTTTTTCATGTATCTTATAATATCAATCCCTAAGGTGACTCATAGAATTTTTTAGGAAATTTATTAAATTTCAGATTTCACGGTTTGGATTTTGATCTTCAGTGATTTCCCCTAAATTAGTTTTCTTATTCTCTCGACAATCAATATTGGGTAGATATATCATCTCATGTTTTCTGAAGGAATACGTCTTTGATCATGATGATTTAAATATTGAATTTATTTGTTGATCTCATTCTCCTTCATTTCTCATTAGTATTTTCTCAACGTGAGTTTTGATTTGATAAATGATTAAAGTTAGGTGATTCCAATGGATTTTTCCCTCGTATTGAAACATTAAATATCTTAATTGAATTAAACTAAGTTTTTAACTTATATTAAACATCTATTTTAAATGATTAATGTATTATTTTGAGAAAATTACAGATATTTGGAAAAAAACACATTATACAATGAATATGAATTGTTGGTTGGATTTGAATAATTATAACACAATTTGAAGAGTTGATTTGATGAAATAGTATGAAATGGGTAACAAAAAAATATTTTTTCCAATTACATGAATTAATGAAAACTTGTGATTTTTTTCCTGAAATGATAGAGTTTCCCCCAATTAATTGATTGAATGAAGCACATGTGAACTACGGTATTTAGTGGTTAATGATGGAAATAATGATTGATTTGATCCCTTAGCCCTAGATTTTCAGTATCAACATTGTGTTAATAATACAGTCATATGACTGTTCCCAAATACAGAGTTTAGTCCTGACATCCTGATTCATGGGAAATGTGCACACTTTAAGCTGATATCACTGATGTGTAGTTTTAGGATAATATTATCAAAAAGTAATTTTCCTAAAAGATTAATATATGGAGTCATAAAATAGATAAATTTTTTATTACATATAACTATTTATAGAAAATTTTTATACATTCCAACTACTTTACATAAATTGTCTATATAAACTTTTTATATGTGCAAGTTTTCATATATCATCTATATCATTTGATTATGAAATCATATTTTATTGTAAATACATGACATCATTTACTTGACATGTTTTATTTAAATTAAAATAATATTTTTTTAATTGTTATAAAATTGATTATGAAATACAATTTGAGACCCTATTATAATTTATATATCACAACATATAGATACTTTTGGGCATTTGAAGATTTGTTTATACCAGTTCCGATTAAAATAAATGTTACACTTGGTGGTGGTAGATGATCATGGCCCACGGGACCCAAAGTAATGGTGGTGAATAGTGAAGATGCGATGAAATTTTTTCATGGGATTATCATTAACATCTATCGTGGAATATTTGGATTCATTTTAAGATTAATTGTTTGGGTACTATTTTGCCTATTTTTTATTGTAATTTCTCTATTTTAAGTGTTGATTATATAACTTGTATCATTTATCATTAACTATTTTCTAGTATAAATCATTACATCTTTGTTGAGTAATAATGCCCAGTGGTTTTTCTATCCTTTGGGGAACTAGAATTCTCATTTTTTGCATTGTAGTGCTAGATCAGGTGAAAGAGTACTTGGGTTACCCAAATAGTTTCTAAAAAAGTTGTATCATTTTGGTTGGCAATGAAACTTTCCACAAAGACAGCATAAAATAGGTTTTCCTAGTTTATATGAAGTACTATTAATGGGAAATATAAGGTAGTTTTCAGCGAGTGTTTATATAGCTCACTATATAATGATCCTTCAGTCACTATAGGTAGTTGGCAAGAGCGTCTGGATGAGTTTTTTTATATTTGTTTCTAGAATTTTCATATATTTGACCTGAGTTGGTGGAAAAACAAATATTTAATTTTTATTGATGGTATTTATATACAATTTAATCTTTTTTAGTTGATGATATATATATAATGTATGATTCATTATGTTTGGTTATCATATGTTTTAAATTAGCATGCTTCTAATAAGATGTTTTTATATTCCATATGAGGGAGCTTCTCGTGAAATATAGTAGTCCAATACTCTAGTTCACCCAAATATATTTGAGATTGTGGGGCATGTATTACGATATTTTGGATATCCACTAGTACCTATTACCATTCTGGTTGTAGTTGTGGAACCATGAAAGGTTGAGTCAATAATTTTTCATTAATAGAGTCTTCTAAAAAAACACAATCATTACAAGGCTTGAATGATACTCAATATAATAAGTATTTTTATAAAAATGTCATGTTACTTTTTTTTGTTCTTGGAAACAAAAGATTTAATAAATGTAATGTGTTTTACCTTTAATATGGAAGGGTTCAGTAGGATATTTTGGGATTATATGGTAATAGAAAATAAGAATCATGGATTAGAGTGGGAATATAAATGATTTTTTACACTAATTAGTTATACACATATTCATTGTTAATGGAGTAATCTATGAAGATTATCAACCTCCATATGGGTAACTGTACCATGACACAATAAAAAAACCAGCTTTCCATGAATCATCAGTTTTCTCTTGAGGTTTTATCTATTAAGAAGATTAAATCACAATGGTTGAAGATAATACCCAAACATGTATCCTATCATTATTATTCTTGTTAATGATCACTTCTTCTAATGATGTGCTGGACAGAGATATGTTGGTTGAGATTGACCTTGATGTTATGTCAGGGTTGATAGGAATTTAATTTTCTCCTAGTAGATGTTATGTGATTTACATTAAAAGGAACAAAATGTGTGATGACTCTCTTTTTGGTTTTAGATTGTAGGTTTCATCGAGACATGTTGAAGAGCATAGAAAATTCCCTTTTTCTTATTTATAATGATGTAATGTTGGTCATTAGAGACAGGTTGGCACTGAGTCACCCATGATCTTTATTTCAAATGGTAACACAGTACACCTACAAATGTTCATCCATTTTTATACATTTTATAGGGGAATGGTATCATTTGATAAAAAAAATATTAGTTTGTAATATTATACCTCAAGTACTAAGTGGAACCAACCAGAAAGATCAAAAATGAAGCTTTTTGACATTGTAAAAGAGTATCTTGAGAAATAATATGTGGTTATAGAAAATATATGGGGTATTATCGCTATATCTTTATCCCTAGTGACTTCATTATTTCATATCGGTTGATCACACTCAATTATACCAACAACTATTTTAAATTTTTCGAATCTCCCTATAGAAAATTTTTCTTCTGTTGTTGATATTTCCATGACCCTCAAAATGAAGGGAGATCAGGGTCTTCAGTGTACATATTAGATTTTTTGTTTATCATTTATTCATATTAACTCTATTTTAATGGGTTTTAACCTAAAATCGTCTTTATATAATTTTTTTGATGGATTTTCTAATATCAATTATAGATCATATTAAATTTTATCGTAAATGGGTATCCTATACTACACCAGACAGGGTTCATAATTTATTATAAGAGGAATAGGACACAACATTTACTAAATTTGGATAAATATAGTAAATTTAGTACTAGTTTTATATTTTATTGTATAGAGGTATACTTTGAGTAATTATATCCCTCCACTTATCATTATGTTTACAGAATTCTTTATCATTTGATTTTTATAGATTAATACTGACAAATGAGGTTGATTTTTATTTTGATTTGGTTCCTGGTACATAGAATTTTTTATTCCTTCATTCCATATAGTTCCATTAACACTCATTGTTATGAAATCATTGTTGGATAATATTCTATAGAAATGTTTTATATGACCACATGTGTCACCTTGGTCAGAGAATTTTTTCTTTTTGAAGAAATATGATCTGAAACCTTTCTTATGTGTTGGTTTCTAGATACCCAATCTTGTTCTGATAAAAAACAAGTATCCATTACCCAATATTTGTGATCTGTTTCACCTACTTATATGGGTGAAGTGGTTCTCAAAGACTATACTATTCTATCATTATCAATAGTCTATAATAAAATAATCATAAATTCATAAGATAACATTTAGGAGTATGGTTATCCATTATGAGTTTATTTTAATTCCATTTTGTCTAACCGGTTTTCATTCTGTTTTTATGGATTTGATAAATATAATATTTATTTATTTTCTTAATTCATTCATAGTAGTATTTTTAGATGGAATCCTAGTTTACTCTCAAACTGAGGATTACCATGTAGGTCATTTGTGAGTAGTTATAACAAATTCTAGAAATCATCAATGTCAAAAAAGAATTAAAAATGTAATTTTTAGATTTGGAAATTGAATTTTTTGACACATGGTCTCTGATCAGGTTATTTCAAGTGGTCCCCATGTAACGCCCCGACCCTAGTTACCCAGAGTCGGTGCATTATTACATAACATTGGCATGATCACAAGAATGATCAAATCTCGAAAGACCGATTGGTTTAGTAGCCTTGGAAACACTAGATATATTTATAAGTCTTACATTACATCATAAAATGAAAAACTACTATAACAACATATTGTCTCCATAATCCACACTCATATCCCAACATAATATCCCTGAAGGTCATTCATAATTTACTTCTTCACTTCCTAGGAAAAATAGAACATAGAAAAGGGGTGAGCTCAAATTCCCAGTAAGGATAACAATATAGCGGAAACTTTCATAAATAAGAATAATCATTTAAGGCAATGTATATCTAAAACAAAAGCCTTTCAACTTGAACATTCAACATAGTATGGCATAAATAAAATGAAATAATTCCATTTACTTATTCACATGGATATTCTACTAATTGAATAATCACATGAAAAATCAATAACCACTTTCATAATGATGGAATGCATAATGCCGAACTTTAATTTCTTTGTCAAGGCCTCGTCCCAAGACCTTGGGGCTAACTGTAACCGGAACCCAACCCGGAGTGCCTCTAATAACCGAACACCAACCCGGAGTGCCTCTAATAACCGGAGACCAAACCGGAGTTCCTCTAATAACCGGAGACCAAACCGGATGGCTTACTTTTACCAGTCCCCAACCCGGAACATACTTTTCTAACACATTCATCTGAATGAAAGGTTGAAATATAACATAAACATTTGGATTAAAAATAACTTATAAAATGTCAATACTTTAAAAAAAACCATGAGTGACATAAGAATAACTTATCCAAAGTCAAAAATATCAAAAAACAATCAATTAAATAGGGATGTTTTGTATCATAATAAATCAACTTCAAATAAGATTAAAATCCATAAAAGGATGTTGGCATAGATGAAATCAAAAACTATTTTAGAGAAATAACTCTTTTTTTAGAAGCTTCGACGATTTTATAACGGGGGAAAATAACCGCACCCGCTGTATAAGTTAAAAAAGACATTCTTACCTTAATTCTGTCGAAAAGGTTAAAAAGCGCCTTGTTTGGAAAACGACGGAAATATTCCTTTATAAACTAATTATAAAAATTCAAACAAGGGTATAAATGACTTTAACCCATATTCTTGTAAATAGTAAAAATGTTTTGAAATTCATTTTGAAGAAACATGTATGTGGATGATAAAGAGATCCCAGTAGATTATTACGTATAAACAACCTCTGATAATTAAGAGATTGTGAAATAACCCTTACCTTGTACTTTTCCTCGGTTGGGGTAGGTTAACCTCCTGTATAATAGTGAAATAATTGTTATTAAATTATACAAGAATCATATATATTAATATGATATCGTATATGATCTTTTGACATTGCTTTGTTAATAATATCTTAGAATTATCATCGTTTCGGGTGTTAACTTACTCATTTTATCTTATATCTTTTGTTACATAAGCCATGTTTGTTATGGATAGGTTGTATCTTATTTATATCCATAATGATATGAATTCCTTAAAAATCATTTTTAAATTATCAAATGATAATTATACTTCAATGGATACGACGGAGAATGAATCTCATCGCGTTCGTTGAGAAGGTAGTCCATACGTACGCAAGAGCAACAATATCATTCTTTTGATATTAAAATAATATATAAATGGATGGTATATCATATATACAGAATCATTAACATGTTATATTTATTATTTACATGAGTTACACATCATTATTATACCCATCCAAATAATAATATATTGAATAACAATTACACCACGACGTGGAGACGGTAAGCCGTACGTACGCACGTATGGTGACATGTTATTCAAAGGGTGGATAGAATACAGAATATGGTTGTACCATATTTATAATAACATAATAGTATATATATGATACTAGATTTATTATTTTATAATGGTAACGACAAAGGAAAGAAGAAGTGGAAGAAGAAAGGAACATGAAAAGGGGTGGTGAAAACATTACCTCTTCTTCGGGTTCTTCCTTTTGATTTGATCAAAAGGGAGACTTAGGTTGACTTTCTGATCAAAATAAGGCCTCTAGGTTGTAGTGAGTGAAGTTGGGAGCGTATTTGGGTAGGGTTTGGCCGAACCAAAAGGCTTTTAAGGTGTGATGAAATGAGAAGGATGAGTGCCCTTTTATAAGAGGGGTGAGGGGCACCTTTGGAAAAGCTAGAAATATTAATTTATAATAAATTCATATTCGGATTATAATGGATCCAAAGTTGATTATTCAAAGTTTAAGGTGGGGATAGGTAGAAAACAATTCAACCAATAGAATTTAGAAAGGTTTGGGTTACTATATTAACCTTATCTTTTAGTTTTAACTCTTAGTT
Organism: Viscum album; assembly: GCA_963277665.1. Lineage (NCBI taxonomy): Eukaryota > Viridiplantae > Streptophyta > Magnoliopsida > Santalales > Viscaceae > Viscum > Viscum album. Next base: position 39,824 of record CAUJRU010003240.1, read on the forward strand.
AATTAGTTTGACATTTACCATGTCACTTCGTATATTTATAATATATAGTTAATAAACGTACTATATACATCCAAGAGACCCCCAAGTGGTCCCGTAATGATGACCCTATCATGATATTAGTATCTTGGCCGATCCTTATATTTTTAGGAATTTAATATCAATTAATAATATAATATGTTTTTAAAAAACTCTCTTATGTCAATTTTGACACTATTCAATAGTTGATTTTTGTGAAACTCATAACAGATTGATTACTTCAAAAAAAGTCAATTACATCAATCCTAATATATCATAGTATCCTAGAAAATTATTTTAATTCATTAAAAGTTTCATATTATATTTATTTGGGTATTTATAATATCAATTATTTTGATTTTTCACTATTATAGTAATTACTGCATCATCATTGTGTCATAAATAAATTAAATTATTTAAAGTCTAAAAATTATAAATAAAATATCATTATGTAGGAAAAGTATTATAATTCTAATTAATATTTATAATCTAAAATCCAACATATATAACCTTATGTAAAGTTTTTTTTCCTAAAAGATATATGCTTGTGTCATTTTTGTATTCATTTTAACTTAATTAAAATAAAGTGTCCATATCACCTACATGTGGCACCATGGGGTCCCAAAATCGACCGAAATATGCCTATGGTCGAACATGTATCAACCAATAAATCTAGGACACGTTTTAGGTTAATTTAGTATTATTATAATATTATTTGTAAACCCTCATTTACCGGATTTACCCTTAACCATGGTAAATAAAATATTTACCGCAGTAATTATTCAAAATGTCTAAAAATAAAAGTTACCTATTTACACAATTTGAACATTCTGATTCCAAATATGGGATCCATTTTTCTAAATTAAAAACACAGAAATGGTTAATTTAAAATTAATTCCCGCTATCAAAACAAAAATCGTGTTTTTAAGAGATAATAACTATCGAAAGATTGACACTAGTTTATGTTCGGTTTAATTGTAAAATTATGTTCAATGACCAACATTATATTAAATGGTAAAAATATATTATAAATATACTTTAAAACCACTAAAATTAATAATTTATCACGATTAATTATTTTGATTAAAAAAGTTGTTTTTAATTAAAATTTAGTAATTTTCACTATTCATCAAAATATTAAAGTTATCCAAAAAGTACCAAAATTTAACCTTAGGCTAAATTCGATATTCCGAATCCAAAAATGAAGTCCATTTTCAAATATAAAATATATATAATTTCAAAAAGTAGGTATTACTATTCATAACGGCTAGTTTTATTGGTTATGGTGTGTTAGAACTCGGTGTTGCGTACAACACATGCTATCACATTATTCAAAGAGAAGCATACCATAGAAGCTTGGGGTGTTACATTCTCCCCTCCTTCAAATAATTTCGTCCTCGAAATTTCTAGAATACTTATCACATGAAAAGACTCGGGTGGTTCTTCATCATAAGTTCCTCGGGTTCCCATGTTGCCTCTTCCATCTTATGGTTTCTCCACAAAACTTTTACCAGACACGTCGTCCGGTTTCTCAGCACATGTTCTTTCGTATCATGAATCTGGACGGGCTCTTCGCAATAAGACAGATCGGGTTCCAGTTCTAATTATTCATAGGTGAGTACATGCGTTGGGTCAGGCATGTATTTCCTTAACATATATACGTGGAACACATCGTGAACTTTGAAGAGACTTGGCGGCATTGCCAATAGGTAAGCTACAACCCCAATTAGTTCATGAATTTTGAAGGGTCCGATGTACCTGGGACACAATTTACGTTTTTTACCAAAACGTATGACTCCCTTACATGGAGAAACCATCAGGAAAACATGATCACTGACTTGAAATTTCAAATCCTTCCTTCGATTATCGACATAGCTCTTTTTCCTACTTTGACCTGCTTTGATGTGATTTTGAATTACCTTTACATTTTACATCGTTTCCTCCACCAGTTCTGGACCTACAAGTTTTCTTTCACCAACGTCATCCCAAAAGGTTGGTGTACGACATCTCTTTCCGTATAACGCTTCATATGGTGCCATCAGAATACTCGAATGGAAGCTATTGTTATAGGAAAATTCTACCAGAGGTAAATATTGATCCCACATACCCTGAAAGTCACGTGAGCAAAATCTCAACATGTCTTCTAAGGTTTGAATAGTCCATCCTGATTGTCCATCTGTCTGAGGATGGTAAGCAGTGCTCAAATGAAGTTCAGTATCCAGGGATTTCTGAAGACTTTTCCAGAATCTTGATGTAAAACGTGGATCACGATAAGAAACAATCGATAGGGGTACTCCATGAATTCCCACAACTTCATTAATATATAGTCTTTCTAGATGTTCCAGGCGTAGATATTCTCTTATAGCAAGAAAATGTGCTGACTTGGTAAGACGATCAACAATAACCCATATTGCATCATTCCTTCAAGGAGTCATTGGTAGTCCCATGACAAAGCCCATTGTAATATTGTCCCATTTCCACTCTGGTATGGGAAGAGGTTGCATGACTCCCCCAGGCTGTTGCCTTCCAGCTTTCACTTGTTGACAAACCATACATTTTGACACAAAATCAGCAATCTCCCTCTTTATGTTGTCCCACCAAATATGTTCCTTCAAATCTCTATACCTTTTGGTGCTCCCAAGATTTATAGAGAAATTGGAACTATGATCATCATCCAGCAATTCCCTTTTTAGATTAGGTAAATCGGGAACACAAAGTTTTTTCCCGAATTTCAAAATTCCATCTTCATACACAAAGTCTCTCAATCTCCCATCATTCACAGCTTTAATCTTCTTTTTAAATTATTCAGCATCGGTCTGAGAACTCTTAATCCTTTCTAGTAAAGATTGTTTGGAAACCATTTGAAAAAGAATTGATGTTTCGCATTCCCTGGTTATTCCCATGTCCATCTTCACTAGATCCATGAAAATTGGATCCCTTTCAATTCTCATATTGTTCAAAACTCCATGGTCTTGTCTGCTCAAAGCATCTGCCACCTTGTTTTCCTTCCCCGGGTGGTAGTGTATCGTGAAATCATATTTCTTGAGTAATTCAAGCTATCTCCTTTTCCCCATGTTGAGTTCTTTTTGTGTGAAAATATACTTCAAACTCTTGTGATCAGTAGATAATCTCACATTTTTCACCATAGAGGTAGTGCCTCCATATCATCAAAGCAAAGATCACACCTGCTAACTCAAGATCATGAGTAGGATGGTTTTGTTCATGAATTTTCAACTATCGTGATGCATAGGCAATAACCCTATCATTCTGCATAAGGACACAACCAAGTCATTTCTTCGATGCATCACTATAAATAACAAACCCATCATTCCCAGATGGTAGAGTCAATATAGGAGAATTGACTAATATTCTCTTCAATTCTTCGAAAAATTCTTCACACTCTTATGTCCAAACAAATTTAACCCCTTTACGTGTGAGCTTCGTTAATGGGTTAGCCAATCGGGCAAAATTCTAGATGAAACGTCGATAATAACCTTCCAAACCAATAAAATTGCATACCACAGTTATAATCGTAGGTGCTGGCCATTCTTGGATTGCATTGGTCTTAGAAGGATCAACAGAGATTCCATCTTTAGAGACAATATGGCCAAGAAAAGAAATCTCTTGAAGCCAGAATTCACACTTGCTAATCTTCCCATATAATTCATGTCTTCTCAGAGTCTTCAAGATAATGCGCAAGTGATTTTCATGATCTTCGTAGCTTTTTGAGTATACCAAGATATCATCAATAAATACCACCAAAAATTCATCAAGATACTCCTTGAAAACTCTATTCATCATATCCATGAATACAGAGGGTGCATTAGTCAATCCAAAAGGCATTACAGTAAACTCGGAATGACCGTACCTGGTTCAAAAAGCTGTCTTTGGAATGTCTTCCTTCTTCACACTCAACTGATTGTATCCAGATCGAAGGTCAATATTCGAAAAGTATTGAGCTCCATGCAGTTGATCAAATAAATCATCAATGCGAGGTAGGGGATACTTGTTCTTTATTGTTATAACATCGATCTCCCTGTAGTCGACACATAACCTCATAGATCCATCTTTCTTTTTAACAATAAGAATAGGGGCTCCCCATGGAGAAACACTAGGGCGAATAAATCCCTTTTTACTCAATTCCTCTAGCTGTTTCATTAGTTCGACTAACTCTAAAGTGGCCATTCTATAAGGGGTCTTCGATATAGTCCTTGATCATGGAATAAAATCAAGGGAAAACTCAACTTCTCATTCTAGAGGATGTTGAGGTAAATCTTCCAGAAATACATCTACAAATTCATTCACAACAGGTGCATCCGCTATTTGAACATTCACTTCCTCACCAAAAGTTATTTCATTCTCTTCCTCTCCAATAATTGAATTTAGTTGAGCTACTGGGGGTGGATCTAAATAAAAATTAGGTGGTGACGATTCTGCTCTAAAGATAAGGTGTTCCTTATCTTTATCATCAAGAATCGTAAACTCTTTCTTCTTACAATAAATCTTTACATCATAGTCCGAAAGCCAGTCCATACAGAGGATTATATCAAACTCAATCATAGGTATGACGATGAGATTAGCAGATAAAGAACATTTATGTGCTCTAATGGGGACCGATTCACAAAACATTGTTGCAATGATACATCCCTTATGAGTTTTAACAGACAACTCCTTTGTTAAATCAAATTGGAAATATCTAATTTTCATAGCAAACTGGAAAGATATTAAACAATGTGATGATCCAGAATCAAATAATGCATTTTCTAAACTTGAGGAAACCATTAAATTACCTGCCACCACGTCTTTCGGAGCCTCTACCTCAGTAGTAGTGATAACATAAGCTTGGACTTGATCCCTTGTCCTTTTCTGAGGTAATTTCTCCTGACGCTTAGGACATTCATTTGCATAATGCCCCATCTCTCTGCAATTGTAGCACTGAACATTGGTAGCTTCCTTATTCCCCTTGCAATCACGTGCTTGGTGGCCTTTTTCACCACATTTGTAACAGACTCCCATTCCATTCAAGCAAGTACCAGGGTGTTTCTTCCTGCATTTACCACATGATGGATATTCAACCATTCCCTTCTTCCCCTTATTTCCATTCCCAGATTGATCAGTAGGTCTTTTATTCTCTTGCTTTTCTTTAAAGTCATAAGACTTAGAGAATTCCTTTTCGGTCTTGATAGCACATGAGACAATGTCTTCGTACAACGAAAAGGATTGTGAGACTAATGATCGACGACGAAATGGTTTTAACCCATCAAAGAAACGATCAATCTTACTTCTTGGGTTACGTATATAATCTCCAGCATACCTTGCTAACCTTGTAAAATTAGCCTCATACTTTGCGACATTCTCATCCTCCTTCTGTCTCAGACTCAGAAATTGCCTTTCCATATCTGCTCGATGGTCGCGAGGAAAGTATTTTTCCAAAAATAGATCTTTGAACTCCCTCCATTCCATATTTGATACTTCACCATCTTCCTTCATGTTTTGAATCAATGACCACCATTGATCAGCATCTCCAGTGAGGTGGTAAACTACCATGATAACTTTTTCCCTTTCACTGCTCCCCAAAACTGAAATATTTTCTCTAGGGAATTTATCCATTGCTCAGCTACTAAGGGATTTGTACTCCCATTGAACGTTGGTGGTTTTTGCCTCATGAATTGATCTAACATTGATCCTCCATGCTGTGGATAAGGGTGCTCCATACGGGTAAGGTTATTATTCATAACCTGAGTAAGTTGTCCCAGTATGGTGATTAGCTGATCGACACCAGTTGCATCACCAGCTCCACTGTAATTATATTGAGCAGGAGGGAAATCCCTACATGGAGTGCGTTCATTAATACGGTTTCCATTTCTTCCACTAGGCTCCATTTCTAAACAATGTCATAAACTTGATCAGTTTATGAATCAAAATACATAATCCCATACTTATAAAACACTTAACATAAATTGAACTATTTATGGATATAATCCATAATCATAAAAATGTTTTCTTTGAGAATGTATATACTCATAAACCCTTCTTAATGATTTGTAAATAAATTGAGAGTTATCCTAATCATATCCCACTGGAGTGTCGTAACCAAGAGTGCAGCAAGGCCCATTGTCGTGCACCAGTTCCCGTTCAAGTCTAGCACAAAGCGGTGTTTTCGGGTTTTACCCCTAGGTACATCTGTGCTAGAGCCGCCTCTACCTGCTCGTATCCAGACGGGGATGTATTGCTCAGAAAACTCACAAAATCTTTACAATACCAAAATTCATGTAAGTTCTTCTATACTAATCCTCAAAGTTCATCTTAGGTCTATGTGCTCTGATCAGAGTTTATCTAAATTTAGCTTCCAAGGTTTGTACTAAACTTCCTCTGATACCAACTGTAACACCCTGACCCTAGTTTCCCAGAGTCGGTGCATTATTACATAAAATTGGCATGAACACAAGAAAGATCAAATCTCGAAAGAACGATTGGTTTAGTAGCCTTGGAAACATTAGATATATTCATAAGTCTTACATTACATCATAAAATGAAAAACTACTACAACAACATATTGTCTCCATAATCCACACTCATATCCCCACATAATATCCCTGCAGGTCCTTCATAATTTACTTCTTCACTTCCTGGGAAAAATAAAACATAGAAAAGGGGTGAGCTCAAATTCCCAGTAAGGATAACAATATAGCGGAAACATTCATAAATAAGAATAAACATTTAAGGCAATGTATAACTAAAACAAAAGCCTTTCAAACTTGAACTATCAACATAGTATGAAATAAATAAAATGAAATAATGCCATTTACATATTAACATGGATATTCTACTAATCGAATAATCACATGAAAAATCAATAACCACTATTATAATGATGGAATTCATAATGCTGAACTTTAATTTCTTTGTCAAGGCCTCGTCCAAAGACCTTAGGGATAACTGTAACCGGAACCCAACCCGGAGTGCCTCTAATAACCGGACACCAAACTGGAGTGCCTCTAATAACCGGAGACCAAACCGGAGTTCCTCTAATAACTGGAGACCAACCCGAAGGGCTTACTTTTACTGGTCCCCAACCCGGAACATACTTGTCTAACACATTCATCTGAATGAAAGGATGAAATATAACATAAATATTTGGATTAAAAATAACTTATAAAATGTCAATACTTTAAAAAAACAATGAGTGACATAAGAATAACTTATCCACAGTCAAAAATATCACAAAACATTCAATAAAATAGGGATGTTTTGTATCATAATAAATCAACTTCAAATAATCTTAAAATCCATCAAAGGATGTTGACAATGATGAAATCAAAACTATTTTAGAGAGATATGTCTTATTTTTTAAATAATTTTAAAAGTAACATAATTATAAAATAATACATTCAATTTGAAAATATTCTTATAAGCTTGTAAGTGAAGCTTCGATGATTTTATAATATCGAAAAGTAACCACACCCGCCGTATAAGTTAAAAAAACATTCCTACCTTAATTCTGTCGAAAAGGTTAAAAAGCGCCTTGTTTGGAAAACGACGGAAATATTCCTTTATAAACCACTTATAAAAAGTCAAACAAGGGTATAAATGACTTTAACCCATATTCTTGTAAATAGTAAAAATGTTTTGAAATACATTTTGAAGAAACATGGATGTGGATGATGAAGAGATCCCAGTAGATTATTACGTATAAACAACCTCGGATAATGAAGAGATTGTGAAATAACCCTTATCTTGTACTTTTCCTTGGTTGGGGTAGGTTAACCTCTTGTTTAATAGTGAAATAATTGTTATTAAATTATACAAGAATCATATATATTAATATGATATCATATATGATCTTTTAACTTTCCTTTGTTAATAATATCTTAGAATTATCGTCGTTTCGGGTGTTAACTTACTCATTTTCTCATATATGTTTTATTACATAAGCCCTGTTTGATATGTATAGGTTGTATATTATTTATATCCAGAATGATATCATGTACATAAACATAATTTTTAAATTATCAAATGATAATTATACTTGAATGGATACGATGGAGAATGAATCTCATCGCGTTCGTGGAGACGGTAGTCCGTACGTACGCACGAGCGACAATATCATTCTTTTGATATTAAAATAATATATGAATGGATGGTATATCATATATACATAATAATTAACATGTTATATTTATTATTTACATGAGTTACACATCATTATTATACCCATCCAAATAATAATATATTGAATAACAATTACACCACGACGTGGAGATGGTAAGTCGTACGTACGCATGTATGGTGACATGTTATTCAAAGGGTGGATAGAATACTGAATATGGTTGTACCAATTTTATAATAACATCACAGTATATATATGATACTGTAGTTATTATTTTAGAATGGTAACAACAAAGGATATAAGAAGTGGAAGAAGAAAGGAACTTGAAAAAGGGTGGTGAAAACATTACCTCTTCTTCGAGTTCTTCCTTTTGATTTGATCAAAACGGGTCATTAGGTTGGCTTTCTGATCAAACTAAGGCCTCTAGGTTGTAGTGAGGGAAGTTGGGAGAGTATTTGGGAAGGTTTTGGCCGAACCAAAAGGCTTTTAAGGTGTGAAGAAATGAGAAGGAGGAGTGCCCTTTTATAAGAGGGGTGAGGGGCACCTTTGGAAAAGCTAGAAATATTAATTTATAATAAATTAATATTCGGTTTCTAATTGATCCAAAGTTTATTATTCATAGGTTAAGGTGGGGATAGGTCGAAAAAAATTAAACCAATAGAATTTAGACAGGTTTGGGTTACTATTTTAACCTTATCTTTTAGTTTTAACTCTTAGTTAATTAGTTTGACATTTACCATGTCACTTTGTATTTTTATAATATATAGTTAATAAACATACTATATACATCCAAGAGACCACCCAGTTGTCCATTAATTATTACCATATCATGATATAAGTCTCTTGGACGAACCTTAGATTTTTAGGAATTTAATATCACTTAATAATATAATATTTGTTTTAAAACCTCTTTTATGTTAATTTTAACACTATTCAATAGTTGATTTTTGTGAAACTCATAACAAATTGATTACCTAGAAAAAAGTCAATTAAATCAATCATAATATATAATATTATCCTAGAAAATTATTATAATTCATTAAAAGTTTCATATTATATTTATTTGGGTATTTATAATATCAATTATTTTGATTTTTCAATATTATAGTAATTACTGCATCATCATTGTGTCATAAATAAATTAAATTATTTAAAGTCTAAAAATTATAAATAAAATATCATTATGTATGAAATATTTTTATATTTCTAATGAATATTTATAATCTAAAATCCAACATATATAACCCAATGTAAAAAAATTGTTTTTCTAAAAGATATATGCTTGTGTCATTTTTGTATTCATTTTAACTTAATTAAAATAAAGTGTCCCTATCACCTACAAGTGGCACCATGGGGTCCCAAAATCGACCCAAAAATGAAAGTGGTCGAAATTTATCAACCAATAAGGCTAGGACACGTTTTAGGGTAATTTATTATTATTATAATGTTATTTTTTAACCCTCATTTACCGGATTTACCATTAACCATGGTAAATAAAATATTTACCGCAGTAATTATTCAAAATGTATAAAAATAAAATTTACCTATTTAGACAATTTGAACATTCTAATTCCGAATATGGGATCCATTTTTCTAAATTCAAAACACAGAAATGGCAGAAATTAATTTAAATTTAATTCCTGCTGTCAAAACAAAAAGCGTGTTTTTAAGAGATAATACCTATCAAAAGATTGACACTTGTTTATGTTCGGTTTAATTGTAAAATTATGTCCAATGACCAACATTATATTAAATGGTAAAAATATATTCTAAATATACTTTAAAACCACTCAAATTTATAATTTATCACTACTTATTATTTTGATTAAAAAAGTTGTTTTTAATTAAAATTTAGTATTTTTCACTATTCATCAAAATATTAATGTTATCCAAAAAGTACCAAAATTTAACCTTAGGCTAAATTCAATATTCTGAATCCAAAAATGAAGTCCATTTTGAAATATAAAATATATATAATTTCAAAAAGTAGGTATTACTATTCATAGCAGCTAGTTTGATTGGTTATGGTGTGTTAGAACTCGGTGTTGTGTACAACACACGCTATCACATTATTCAAAGAGAAGCATACCATAGAAGCTTGGGGTGTTACACCCCAAATGTTGAAATATATTTTAATCTGGGAGAAATCGTGTAATGTTTTCTTGATTCATATTTTCTAGGTTAAGAAAGATATTTCCACCAAATCATCCAAGGTTTTACAATTATGGATTATTTTATGAACACACTAACACATAAAGGATTGAAGTTCAATTGGAATGATAATATCAAAAGTTTGTTTACATAAAATGTTTTTTGAATTATTTAATAGTGTTGAATCATCTAGTGGTTGGATAAGACTTTGTGGACTTATATAACATATTAGGTTCTAGATTGGTTTTTGTCCTTATACAGTGTGATCATGTGGTGGACTATGGTTCTAGATAGTATTGGGAAAATCATAATAATTATTTGACCCATGATCTCTATATCACAACTATAACCCATAAAATCAACAGTAATAATTATTTATTTTTAAGGAGATGTTTACAAATTATTATAGATAGAAAATATAGTTTCATATCTTCTATAAAATTATTTTAACAATTTATAGAGGCATTGAGTGTATTACTTGTAATATATTTATTTCAACATTACCTATACCATGTTTAAGGCGAATTCCATTATTCATGACTTGAGTTGGAAACATTGAACACATGACGTTAATGAATTGTTAGAATAATGGGACTTAATGGCTCACTTCTCACAGTTTAATTTGTTACTTCGAGAGAATGATTATAAGGTTGTTTTTATAGTTGTATATTTTACCACCTATCTTATCATTATGATTCTTTATGAGAATTATTTTGATGATTAATTGTATAAATTTAGGGAAAATCTTTATATTTGTGATAACATTGGTTATTGTTTGTTCTCTCCCTAACACACCAGATGTTTCTTAAATATTTTTATTGTTTCCTTGGTTTTTGAAATGGTTGTGATAATGGACTTATGTATTTCTCAGTTGGTGATTGAACTTAGATTTATAAAAATATTCTACGATATGTGGAAATGGTTATGGTGGCAACATATGAGAGGTGAAATTTATATATCGGTTTATCATTTTTATACATTCTAAAAATTTAATGTTGAGAACCATAGACCATTGGGATTGATTTTGTTACTTCCAATGTTGAATTAAAAGTGGGATGATATTTCTATTCACAATGATGTTGGTGTTCCACATACCCCTATAGGGAAGAATGAGATGTGGGTAGTAAGAAATAGTCTGGCCCACTTTGATTAATTTATACCAATTAAAGACAAAATGATTGTTTATGTATTCGGTTGTCTGTACATGATATATATTTTTATGTTGAATAAAGTTATAAATTTTATAGTCTCATATTAGGACCACTATTTGAATTCTATCTTCTATAAAGTCCTCCAAGAGTCCATGTGACCACATGTTTGTTTAATAATGGATTGTCATCCACAATTGGATTTCCATATAGAGAGATCTATAATAAATCTTAAGGTAATTATATGTGATTTTTTTCTTGAATTTTGGGGATATTGATCTAACCATTTAGGACAGATTGAGTTTTCCTACAACAACATTTTTGAGTCTCCTATAAAAATGGCTCATCTTTATGACTTATATGGAAAGGATTTCTAGTAACTAATTTATTGTCATATATTAGAGAATTTTTCTTTTAAGACATATTTTTTTCCAAGATTATATAGTAATGATTCATATGATTCTTCATTGAATATTCATGGAATAATCTAAGTCTAAATCCTATGATAATCATCATCGATGGTTGTTATATTTCTATATTGGTGACAATGTTTTTTAAGAGTATCACATTTGTTGGGTCTCATAATTATTGGAAAATAAGGAAATCATGCTCTAAGTATTAGGGGACATTTTGATATTGTAGAGATAGTGGTGAAATTGTCCAACTATTTTCCACTTCCAAAATAGTTGACATCAATCCACAACATGTTTCATGTATCATTGATTAGAATTTATCTTTCAGAAACTACAAATATTCTAATTTGAGGGGATATTGGTGTTTAACTTGATTAATTCATGAATAAGAATCCATTTAAGACTACTGATTTAAAGGCCAAGGTTCTTCATGGGAGTATGATACCATTAGTCCTTGTTCTATATAATCTAAGGGAATATTCATAAAATACATGTATTAATGATACACTGATTAGAGAGAAGTGGAATCTTCTCATCAATATGGATTCATAATGATTTTATTTCTATAGATATAATGAATTTATGACAGGTACATTTTAAATTTTTGCGACCTTCTATCATGTACATATTTTCTTTCATTTTGATTCCCATTCTATTTGGGAGGGTTTTGGGAAATTCACTAATGGAATTAATTTCTCTTGGAAAATAATATAATGTTCTTAGATTAATGGTTTTATTTAATTATTGTTGTCCATGAATATTATTTTGATGATGTATAGTATTCTCATTAGGTTTGATCAGATCTGGATAATTTTTATATTTTTTACATCAGGGATTGGAAGTGTAATTTCTTAATGATAGATTAGTGTCATGATTGTATAGAAAGTTGTAAGTATATTTCTCATCATAAACCAAAAATAAGCATCATGACAATACTGGTGTTCATATTGGGAATAGATCTCATATTGTCAAATGGTTAGGATCAATAATTTTAACCTGATGTGTCATATTTTTTTAGTATCCATCACTCAGGATATTATCCTCCAAAATCAAGGATTATTTTCATGAATTCATTGACAAAATCATTTTTTACTTTTAATAATCAAAATAATAATTTGTTTTTATCCTCTCTTATCAATACAAAGGGGAACATCAGATCAATTTAGGTTCATTCCAACCCTTCTGGATGTCTAATTCTGGCTTGGGATTTCCATTTTGTTACCTCTATATAGTTTTTTCCTTCCCTTTTCTATCCCTCATTATAATTAGTGTAATATTTTATTTTCTAATAGAAATAATGTTTTATCACTATGTTTCTGATCATAGATTTAATTGTTGGTCTTCTTTCCCATATTTTTTATTTTTTATTTTCATATTCCAAGTGCGGATTTGATCACTAATTAATCGTAAATAGTTCATTATTATTTTTCTCTAATATTTAATCAATAAATTTAAAAATTGAATGGGAATTAGTTTTTAAATGATATAACATCATGAATTTATATTATTTATGGATTAATTTGAAAAATCTATTGATATTGTAACCCCCCCCCCCAATTTTCATAGAATTGGAATTTTTTGTTTGATTGGAGAATATTGATGACTTGATTTGGATAATTTATTTCTTGAAATGATTAAAAATGGATTAAATTGAATGATTATTTGAAAAGGCATGAATTAAAAAAATCCTAAGAGTTGGTTTCAAAATGAGAAAGGAATATTGATAATTGAAAGAGGGATTTTTTATTTTGGAACAGATATGATATGATTGATCGTATAATGGTTGAATTATGGATTTAGTGAAGAACATGTGATTCTTGGTAATTAATGAATGACTAATAAATCATGCTTGGATATGACATGTATCATTGGATTAATGATGAAAACAATTTAATTAATATACAAGTAGATTCTAAAAAGGAATCG
>CAUJRU010003241.1:0-53338 GCA_963277665.1 Viscum album
TTCGTCATTATTTATTCATTGATTATGTTGTAAAATAGAGTCTCATTCTCTATAATGTCGACCATTGTTGACCTAAATAAATAAAATATACCATTTATAATAAAATAATAAAAAATAATTGATTAATTAGAGCTTATAGAGTTTTCTATAATCAATTTTTACATATAAAAAATATCTAGAATGATGATTATCTATAATTTATTAAAAAGGTACCATGAAATCATTTCCCCACACAAAATAGTTTTCAAAAAAATTAAATTTTATTTAAATAATTTCTTGCCTCTTAAAAAAATAAAATAAATTGAAAATTTATTCAATTATTGAAAAAAAAATTGAGTCAATAAAAATGTCTTGATAGTACAATCCATCTTCAAGAAACATCCATTTTGATATTTTCTGTCTAATGGTTCCTAAAAATGTTAAAAAGTAACCTAAATTAACAAAGATTGAATTTGAATTCTATTTATTTTCTTGAACAATTTTATAATTGTGGATTAAATATAAATATGGATCACCCAAATATAATACTTTGATTCAACCTATATTCATAATATTTTATATTTAATAAATTTTATGAAATTTTAAAAGTGGATAGGTAAAATCATTTATCAATATACTAAGGTATTTAAAAATAAATCATGTAGATTTTATCACAATGATGTAAGTCACTATGGGGTGAATTGGATGATGTTTTAGCATTAAGACTATGATTTTTTCTAGTCATCTAATATACCTTGGGTGTATTTATCATTTTTTTATTTTATTTCAACCTCAAATTCCAATAAAATCAGTATCCATCAAACTATCCTTTATTTCACCAAAAATTTATTTGTTATGTACATTATATTGTATAGTTTGTGAAATGAATAAATTTCTTCATACGTATATTAGATATAAATTTATCTAAATAAAAAAACTATTACTATATTTTAGTTGTTATATAGTTGATCATGGGATGATATATTGTTTTTGAATCAAATACAATAATAGGGATTTTACTATTTATTTTTTGAAAGATAACTAGTTCTATTTCTCTAATAAAAAACACATTTTGGCTAAATTCATTTGTCTTGTGTTGGTTATAAAATGAATTATTTAGTATGATTATATCTATTTTTATCATTTTGTTCAACAATAATTTTAATACATTTCTGTACTCTTTTAAATTATGTGAGATAATTAATGTTCAATCATAATGAAATCATCAAGGAAACTACTGTAGAATCATATACATCCTAAAATTAACAATATGTTTCTCACCCAAATGGAGTAATGTAGTGACATTATGATTTGAATTATTAATTTACCAAATTATATACCCTTATATTAAATCCAAGAACCAATCATAAAAAATTGTTAAAAATTAAAGTTTCCTTTCTCAAAATATTGTAAAATATTTTTCTCAATTACAATTTTTAATCATTATCCATAATTGAATATTATTTATCCGAATATTTTGAAAAAAAAAATTAATTCATCTAACAACACATTCAAATAATATCACTTTAAAAGTTAAAATACAATTTATATATATATATATATGATATGTACAAGAAGCATTACCAAATTAATATGTGATCATTATATAAGAAAATGCACCATATGGACAAGTTAATGTTTACTTTTATCAATATTCATGTGTTATGTGTGCATATATGTAATTTTAGATGATATAAAATAAATATTCAAAACTTTTACTATATAATCAATAAATAATTTTGTTAATAATGAGTATGTGTAGACAACCATTTATAGTAACTTTATTTAATTGTTGAAAAACAATTCACAACATCTATCAATTTGGAACTCTTATATGTATTAACTTTTTTTAATTCTCTATATTTGTTTTTCCAATCATGTTATGAACATTCTGAATTAGGCCAAACCACAGTGATTCAGAGCCAATGAAAAAATTATCATTCATCAAAAAAATATTACATTCATTCATTACCAATTACATATTTTCTAGTTTAATATTTCTTTTAGTTGTATTATAGGTTTTGTTTTAGGTTCTAGAAAAATTATATGAATTAATATACAAGGGTTGAGTTTAAGAATTAATTAAACCATAATCTATTGAACAAAACATTTTTTCTCAATATATTACTAATTATATTAATTTTTTTAATATTTTTCTAGGAATTTATTTTGGATTCATTAGGAGACTGTTCATGAACGATGCTCTATTCTCTCTGATTATTGACAACACGCATGTGACTGATGGGTTCTCTAACAAGTTCTTTATGATTTACTGTGATATAATGAAAAAGGAGGTGAATGAAGATGTAAGGGGGTTCTTTTATCATTCCTTTATGCCTTTTGGAATGAATTCAAATTTCATTTCCCTAATTCACATGATGATAAATGGAATTGACATAAATGACTTACGATCTATTGCCATTGGGAACTCCATCCCAAAAGTCATTAGCAAGATTCTGTCTTTTCTTCTTGGTGAGGTTGCAAGGTCACTCATTTCTTTTAATCAATATGGTTTCATTCCTAGCGGGATCATTTAGAACTACCTTGCCACTTCCTTAGAATGTGTCAATATTATGAGGAATAAGGGCAGGTTTGGAAATATGGAACTAAAAGATGATATCTCAAAAGCATTTGACACCATTAGATGGGATTTCATCTTCAAGATCTTGAGTATGCATGGCTTCTCAGGAAAGTTAATTGGTATGATTAGAGTTTTCCATGTAATTGGTAGACTATATATTTTGATAAATGGGTCTCCAAGGGGTTTCTTTCAATGATCAAGGGGTGTAAGACAGGGAGACCCCATATCTGGATTGGTATTCTCTATGGCTGATGATTATTTGAGCATTTGCATCCATGATTTTGTTAATTATGGGATTTATCAAAGGATATCATTTGGGAGGAACTGCTTCACTCCTTCCCATATCTTCTATGCTAATGATATACTGCTCTTGTCACAGGCTTATAGGAAAACTATCTCCAGTATTACGTCTATCTTCAGACATTATGAGGATGTTGCAGGGCAAGCAATCAGTTGGAGAAAATCCTTTGTTGTCTTTGGGGAAGGAGTTCCAGCTATCAAGCAAAACAGAGTTGCTTCTAGGCTTGGTGTCAAAAGGGGTACACTCCCCATTAACTATCTTGGGAAACCTATGTTCTAGGGAAGAGTGAAAAGATCATACCTGCAAGGTACTTCTCTTAAAATTATCTACCATTTGGCCAATTGGAAGGGGAAGAAAATGTCCCGAGCTGGGAGGATATGTCTTGTGAATTATGTTATCACCTCAATGTTCGTTTAATCTATTTCACTTTAAAAGTGGACTAATGCTCTTCTAAAAGAACTGTGTAGCGTGATCAAGAACTTCATCTGGACTGGCTTAGTACATCAGAGGAAACTTTTCACTATAGAGTGGATGGACTGCATCATGCCTATCTCAATGGTAGGGCTTGGAATCAAAGATGCTAGGGTCATAAATGATGCTCTGCTCCAAAACATCACCTAGAGATTAATCTCTAGGAATGTTTTCTCTTTGGAATTTTTATATAACAGGTTTGTGAACAGACTGTTGAACATGCATAATACATATCTGAAGTCTTCAATCTGGACATCTATTAGGAATAACTACTCTCAACTCATGAGGCATTCTAAATGGCTGGTGAGCGCCAATTCCCAGATGAACCGCATGCATACAAAATGTCTATTTTTCCTCATCTCTCAGGTTGTCAACATCCCTCTGCCGATAAGGAATACCTCTATCTCTAGTCTGCAAGAAAATTCTCAGGCTTATGATATCATTCCTATCAATCTGCAACATGAGATTATTGTTTATCAATTTTTGGGTCAAGACACTCTGATATGGGAGCTGAAATTGACTGTTTCATTCTCCATCCGACTGTCTTATAACATGTTGTGTTGAAGTGCACCCAACCCTCTTTCTTGGGTGATGGGAGTCAAGAGGAACTTCATTTTACCATTTGATTCCCTACTCATCTGTTTAATTTAGAAGAAGAGGGTGCCCATCCAATATGCCTTGCAAAAAACAGGTATGTGCATTACCCCGGTCTGCTTCCTCTGTTTGGCTGCGGACAAAACTATTGTTTACATCTTCATTTATTATTCCTTTTCTACCCGGTTTTGGAGCCACCTCATGTCGATTTTCTACTGCTATTTTGAATTAAATTCTGTTATCGTGCTGCTGGTTTCTGTCATGCATTTTGAAGGCAGTGAGTAGGTCCATTCACTGCTCATTGCCGCTGCTGTCTCTATGATTGCATATATTTGGAATGCTCGGAACACTATTTCTTTCCATTGTGGCAAGCCATCTATCAAGGATGGCTTGATGATAATCCACAGGAACATCAAGCTCACCTCGGTGATGCAATCTGGTTCTCTGAATAATGATATTTTTTAATTTTTTAATTTATGAACCCTTGGGGTATGTGGCAGGGAGAGGAAGCCTATGATGATGAAGCATGTTAGGTGGATTCCTCCAATCTATGATTATCTTAAAGTCAATGTTGATGGAACAGCTTCAGGGGCGCTCGGATCGACTGGATGTGGTGGTGTTTTCAGGGAGTACCGAGGATTTGTGATGGGATGCTTCTTCCATTATATTGGTAATGGTAATGATATTGAGGCGGAGTTATGGGCAATAATTAAGGCAATAAGGTATGCGGTTCGATATGGTTGGATGAAGATTTGGCTCGAATCAGACTCTTTGGTTGCCGTGCAGATTCTTAAAGAACGATCCAGGAATGTACCGTGGAGGATGCTTCTATCTTGGATTGATTCACTGAAGCTTGTTGAACTTCTCTCTTTGGATGTCTCTCATTTATACAGATAACAAAACCAAGTGGTTGATACTCTCTCAAAAAGAGCTATCTTGGAGGTATGCTCTAGCTGGTCCTTTGTCCTACCTGATTTTTGCAATGACTTAGTCCATAATGAAAGAGTTAGAACTGTGTACTCAAGGTTATGTAAGGCTCCCCCACCCTGAGACATCTATACTGTTTAAACTTGTTTATTAATTTGTGGGAGTAGGTTTCTCCTGGCTCTCAGACTTTCTGGCTATATTGGAATCTTTTCTTCTTCAATTAAAATTCATATTTCAATTTATATGATAAATTATTGAACTGTAATTTTGATGGCTGGATTAGTGAAATTAAATTTTTTACATCTTACCTCCATGACCAATAGATAAAAATAAATCTATTGAATATTAATATATTTTTTTATCATTTATAAACCAATAATCAATACCATAATATAATTAATCAATTACGTACTCATATCATAATTTTCTAGTTTCTCCATGAAAACCAATGTATCCTCTATAATAGGTTTTATTTATTTCAAAATAACATACAGTTCTTTGAATATTAATATAATTAAATATTTATTTCAACAGACAAATATCCATAGGCAGTTCATGTTCCACAAAGTTAAAGTCTGTAGAATTTATAACAATACATGTTAAAAAATTTGTGGAAAGAAATATATATAAAATAAGATGTTTTCAACAAAATATACAACCAAGGATCCCTCCATAACCCTCAGTGTGTTCATAATGTTTATAATAAATCACTATAAAGAATTATTAGTTCTTTATTTAGTGGTCTTTTATATTCCATTATTTGTGCTTAAAAATAACATAAAATGATTATTTAATAAACTATTACTAATACATCATAATGTAATTTATTATTGAATCAATATATATACTTTTTTTATTGAACTAAATAATTTCTTGACTTAAATTTTCCATACTATAATAATTATATACAATAATTAAGTATATAATTTATTGGGAGACAAAGGTTACACAATTAATTAATGAATATAAACTCCACTCTTTTATATGAAAGTAACTATATTTTAAAATCATTTCACATAGTATGAATTTATGTTGTGATAAATGATAAAAAATTAAATCCATGATAAAATTTTTCATTCACATGGAGTGTCCTCTTACTTATGTTTAATTCCATAATGAATTTGGGATATCAATGAATATTTTTTGATGGATTAGTTTCAAAAAAAATTCACCTTTTCCTCTCCATTATTTTGGAAGGAATTATCAAACAATAACTATGAAATTATGTTAATTTCCATATAATTTTTTTACAATTGAATCATTAAATTTTATATATAGTTGATATTGATTTGGCAACATACCCATGCTTCTATTAATGACTTCTCTTATACATAATGTATTATTTATGGTACGGTTTTTTATTTTATTCATATCATTTTTCAATTACTCAATATTTGGATTTGGTCGAGCAAGAGTTTTTTGTCAAATTCTTGCTGAATATTTATTTTTAGATTTCATTTATTAAAAATGTTGACATTAAGATGTATTTGAATACCCATTAAAATATATATTATATGAAATTTAAGAGTTATTTTTATTTTTATGAAAAATTTGGTTTAGATTGATTCTTTTACTATAAAAATATTTAATGGACATGATATCCCCACCCTCTAAACATGGTTTTGATATTAAAATTTTATGTCATAATAGGATTTTTCATATTTTCAGATTCCTTGATCAGGGTAATATTGATAAATGATTTTCTATTTAAAAAATCCCATAAAATTTTATTAAATATATTTTAATTTTATTTTGATAAAGAGATATATATATATATATATATTAAAATTGATTATATTTTATAATGTATATATTTAAGTATATGTCTTTTTTATGATTTTACCTCAATGACTGTTTTCTTTATAATACCTCTTAGGCTATTTTTCTCATCATTTTGTGCTATCATCTCAATTAAACCCTTGGATTCCATGGTTGACTTTTCAATCGATTACCCACTACATAATGTATTCAAAATATTTATATTAAAAACAATCAATTATTGGTATAAAAAATTAGCAAACAATGATTTTTAATCACCTTTCATGCACAAATGTAACATAAATTTGTGCATTTATTATATTATTTATAAAATCTGTTCAATTGAATTTATTTAAATATGAAATATATTTTTTCAAGTTTGTAAATATAGATCATTGAAATTTCCATTGTAGTTAACTCCTTTGAATATTATGTAATCTTTTAATTTCAACTAGGTAAATATTATAAAAGAAATACATACCTACTCCTTTGATTTTAAAGGGAAATAATCTCCACCTTAGTTACTCATTTTCTACCAATATTGGCATCAAATATTAACATACTATTGTAAAATATTTTATATAATTATATGGAAAAATTAATATTATAGAATTAAATGTGGTAAATAAATAAATAAATCTAATTTTATATCATATTTATTTTTTTAAGTAGGATAAAAAATAGGAATAATATTTTAAAGAAGTAATGTACAAATATGTTTCTATGGGAATGAAAAAGGCATTTTTTCATGGATTTAATTTGGTACATATTATAAAAGTTATATGTTTCACTTACGTTTTTATGTTCTATCATTTAGGTATTACCTTTTACAATATCTAGGTCCCATAAATTCAATTCTCAGGACCAGAAATTCATATAAATATTAAAAACAATGTTTATATGACATTACCATTGAAAATAGTCATTTATTCAAAAAAATTATTATATTGATTAATTGGTGTTTGAATATTATGAAAACAAATATTGACACCCATAATAATAATTGAAACTAAATTGGGTAAGTTGAATCATTTTTAGTTTCAAGAAATTATATTAATTAAAGAAGATAATGAAAAATATGGTCAATAATTTATTATTTTAATATTAATGTTACTATATAGGTGATTTGGGTATTATTAGTGTATGAATAAAATTAAATATTACGAAAGAAAAATGATTTTATAGTAGTGTTGATAAAATTGATCATACAACCATTCTTTATTCCCATAACCCATGTGTAGATATATATATTATAGAAATAATGATTATTGGTAGATATAATCAAAAATATAAATTCTATATACTTGGGATCATAAAAACCCCATAATTTTTTGGGAGTAGTCCCAACACTTATATATAAATATGCAATTTTTCAACATATTTACCTTTTCTAATAAGAATATCAACCATGTTTATAAATTTATTTATCAAGTAAAAAAAACAGAATCAATCATTTTATGTACAGTATAACAATTGTCTGAGTTCACATTAAAACTTCGTAAGCAAATTTTAAATTACCATATAGTTATAATATAATTAAATTAATAATGTATTGGAACATGATTAAGATGTAAATGATGTTTCTTGAGATGGGTAGGGTAGTCATAAACCATATTGATGTATGAATAACTAGTATATGGTCATCTAACATGAAATCCATTTGAAATTTATAATTTTATGAATAATCAATGATATAACATCTAATAATTTCAATAATATAGTATATATAATAATATATTTGGGTCCTATACTAGTTCCTTCATTCAATTATAGAAAATATTATAAAATGGATCTTTGGTTTTATTTAATTTTAGGACCAGTTTGTATTAATTTGCGATACATTAACATCATGTGATTCCCACCATAGTTTTATCAAATTTCTTATATATAAAATGGTAAGAATATGAAATTTATATAAAATTTTCTTTATTGTCATTTCAAATTTCATGCATCATCTATCCAATATAACCATAACATCCCTTAAATTATTCATTCAAGATCAAAACATGTTTATCATTTTCACATTACATTATGTTCATCATAATGTTGTATTATAATTATCATTTAATGTTTGTTAATCACATGATGAAATCATGTGGTATTATTTTTAAAAATATATTTTACTTATTTAATATTGTGCATTACATTTATATATCATGTTTTCAATATTTTATTTTCAACATAAATTGTTTGATTAAATTATTAAAATAATATAATATTAATTTTCATGACAATTGTATTTCTGGATACATGGATCATTTTCACTTTTGAGGAATTTTTTTTGATTTCTTGTTCATAAAACGCTTCTGAAGATGAAAAATATATTAATTTGAATGTGTGTGAACAATTTATATTGCATGTTAATTAAACTTCTATATATTAAGTAACTATAAATAATAAAATAATCATGATTTTACTTTATTTGGAAACACATGTAAAATTTATACGATAATTATACATAGTATAAATGATATTATACCCGATTCATGTTGTAATAAAAGAAAAAAATTGGAAATATACAACATCGAATTATAAATTTCATATTAACCCAACTAGTATCTAATGTCTTCGTGAAAAGTTGAAAACAAAACCATTGGATCTAAATAACTACTTTAGAAATTATTTAAATTATAAAAATATCCAATGTATATCACAAAGAACAGAATATCCAAAGGCATAATAAATTAGAGAATGATAATTCTTTATTTGCATGAATGAGTTTTCATAATTCACTATAAATCCTTTTCATATTTTTTGATGCTGAAAGATATTTCCTCGAAATGTTTTTTTCTAATGAAGGATCATATGATGTCTTTATACTGTTTTTTTTCAACTTAAAATCATTAAATTACAAAACACTGATCTAATATGTTCTTAATTTTTAGAGGCCCATTGGAAGTAGCATAATGCATGTTGCTAGATTTTGTAATTCTATGGAACATGTAATTGAAAATGAGCCCCTACAATGGCTTTTCTTTATTACAATTACTGATAAGACTTTGGAATGTAGTGGTTTTAATATTTCATACGGATTTGTTATAGAATTTAACATTACAATATCATAGTATAAATATATTCACGACTTATGATTGATAAGTGATATTTCATGAGTGTGATTTTTTACCAGTATATGTTGAGGGGAACCATTTTGTAATTTAATAACAACATTATATTAAAATATTGTATATTACATAATGATTTATAGTATATATATATATTTATTTTAGTAGAATAGCTTTCAAAAATATATATATGTGAGGTGATCTCATACAAAAAAAATCATTTAGATAAATAATTAATAAAATAACTATTTAAAATATACTACTAAAAAAATAATATTAATATACAATTAAACTCATGTATATAAAAAATTATTCAAATAGGAATATTATATTTTAATAATTAATTATTCCCAAAATATAATACATCAAATACAATTGTATCACATTTGAATAATAAAGAAAAATAGAAAATAAATAGTAACATAAAATAATCATTTTAAAAAATATAGTTTTAATGGAAATAATTTAATGTATAAATCATTCAATAATAATTGACCTTTTTGATAATTAAAATACTGGTAAAAACTGTCCAACTTTTCATATAGATTAAAAATATAATATTATAAATTTATAATACAAAAATAATATAATAATGATAATTAATTAAAAGTGTAAAATAAATTACAACAATAAATAACCCCCCACCCAAGGATAAACAATTAGATCGCAGTAGACATAGAGTATCATTAATATTCTATCATTAATAAGAAGAAATGTTTAAATAGAAATTTTTAACAGTAAGGAATATCAACTATGAGATAAATAGAGAGAAAAATTAAAATAATTTATAAAATTAATATATAACTTCATTTATTCATTTAATATATATAATAAATACCAAAACTAATAAATATTCCCTCCTAATTAAATAAATCTATTTTAAAAAGGTATAATAGAGAATGATTCATCTAATTAAATCCCCCTTTTAAAAGTAATTACTACAAGGAGACATGGATCTTTATAATGAAAATCAAATAATTAATAAAATATATTCCAATAATTTATATATAAAAATATTTTAGTATTCCATTTATATAATTTTTTGATAGTTATAAATATAAATAAATAAAATATATCAATGTTTGTATTAAATATACCAAAATTTTAAGAAATAAAAAATATTAATTTATTTATAAATGCCATAATGATATTTATTACCGCGACATGGCTACAAGATTAGGAAGAGTAATATTTTAATTATATTCTATAAGTAGAAAAGATACATATGGCTTTATTATTTTAATTATATATAATATAATTATAAATTAATTAATTTTTAGGAAAATAAACTATAAAAACTACATCAATATTTTAGAAGAATTATTATTAATTTAATAAAATTTTAAAAAATTAAAATTCCACCTACCATGTTTTTTATATATCAAGAATTAGTTCATATAAAACATTTATTCTACACAACTATAACTAAAAAAATTACTCTTATTAGTCATACATTTTGATGTAATCATATTTCCATAAATCTCTTTCATTAGTTGATTTTTTGAAGTATTTATTAAACATTCAATCTCAAATTTCAACAATAAATTCATAATTTGACCTAAATTAAAATAATTATGAACTATATCCTAAGTAATTGAAGTTCTATTCACTAATTTTTTCCCCTCTTGCAGGAGATTAAAATTTTATGAATAATTAATTTTGAATCATCCACCATCCACAATGAGATTCATATTCTCCATGAAAACTTATTTGTGGTTCTTTATCAATAGTTTTTTTATTAAATCATATAATTTTTTAAAATTTATCTTAAATATTATCAAAAATATCAAATAAATCTTAAATATTAGTCCTAACACATCATGAATCAATTTTGGAATCATAATCATAATCAATACCAGAAACACCAACCTCATTAATTTGTTCAATTAGACACATGTTTCTATACTACTTCTCAGTTCTAGAATCATCACATGAGTTTAATAAATATATAAAACATTATTATATAACCATAAAATATTATTAAATCTTCATATTATTATTATCTTTTAATTGATTGTACCCTTTTGTTTTGATACAAAACATGAATGGGGTTCCATGATACATAACGTAGAAAATAAAAATTATGATTACAATTTTTTTCACCATCCATATTCATCATATTTATCAACATATTATAAAATTATAATTGAAATAGAAATTCATCAAATAATATGGAAATTTGAGAAAACTATTCATAATTCCCAATATTATGTTAATTATCATTATAATAATAAAAAGATACAAATTATAGGCTTAAAAACAATAAATGTATTTCTAGTATTTTTCCCATGATCAATATTTCCAACTCATGAACATATTGTATTAGTGATCCAAAAAATATAATCAATTTTGATATCAATAAAATCCATTATTTTTCAAAATCATAATTGTTGAACGTAATCATTTTTGGTAGTTCCAACAGAATTCATTCAATGAAGAGTTTATTATTTTTGGACTCTCTAAGAGAATCCTTGTTAATCACATGCATTGTAAACCTACAACACGTATCCTTAAAACAATAATTCTAGTGAATTTTAAATTCATAAAATTTAATATTTTATAATAAAAAATTATTTCCCCTAAATTTATCAATAAATTTATTAGTTACTTTTAATGTCTTCTAAATTATTAGGTCAATTTTATAGGTAGATAAATGAAAAAAAATCATTGAGAATCCAAGATAATTCATAACGTCCTAATTCAAAATTTATTTTATTGAATAATTACTAATCAAATTATCAACATCATATTAAAGATGATTTTGATGTATTAACATAATTATCTATTACTAGTTAACAATGTTTTTATAAATACAAATATCATTTCCGTTTAATTTTCATATTTAATATTATTGAAATTCTGTAGTCATACATGATTCTATATATGAGACGTATTCTAACATTATATAACTAAAATTTGATATTTCGTTTAGTATAGATAAATTATATAATATAAATTTAAAAAAACAGATAAAAAACTAAATATTTGAGAAAGGTAAAAATATATACATATAAATAATACACTATCTCCAATTGTCCGATAACACACTATTTATGAAAAATATATCCTGGGGTGTGAATTTTCAATTTTAAAAAAATAGGGAAATTAAATTAGATATTATTAAATTTTTTAGAATATATTTTAAAAATTTATATGAACCTATATACATGAACTGGGTGTTTTGAGTCTATCCGTTATTGTAAATACTAAAAAAAATACACATATTATATTGGTTCAGATTATTGAAATATAACCCAAACTCTTTTCACACCCAAATAGAGAATATGAATATCGATTATAATTCTTAAATTTCCTAGCATTAATTAACCAATATAATATTTTTTTGACATTGATGTTGATAGAAACAATACATAATATGAGTTTTCCCTACATCTATATTCACATTGGCATTGTCCAGACATATTTCCTTACCCGAATGAGGGACAACCTTGTATATTTTTTCATCAAACCCAAGCCCAGTAACCTTGAATTGGTTTATTCGGTATTAAATTTGAATAATATATTAGTAATAAAAAACCAAAATATTTAATAGATTAGTATAATTTTTAAAAAATGATACTTATATGATTACAATATTACAATTAAAAAAATATACCATATTTGTTTTGAGAACAATGTTATTCCTTTTATAATATAATTACACATCCATCATAACACCCTTAATGGAATATTGGAGAATTTAAACATAATATTGGTCATCTAAAATATTTAGTAAGGACTATATAACAATTAATTCGATAGTTATTAATAAATATTAATCAATATTTAGAGGAAAATATTTAAAAAAATATTCAAATTTTATAATAACATGTATATCATAATTAAAATAGTACTAATCATTATGGAAAGGTAAATACCTATATAAACGTTCCATTTAATCAAAAAATTGAGAATAAAAAGAATCTTGAGATAATAGAAATAAAAATTAATAGATAATAATATAACCCATAATCAATATGGAAAATTATAGTTCTGAAAAAACAATCCATTTAGCATAAAACAGAGAAAAAAATGCACACAGAGTTAATATAATTTTGAAACATTCTTCACTAATAATGAATGAATTATTAATTATGTAAATTCTAAATTATTTTACATCATTTTCCTAAGAGTCATGATACATTTACAGTCAAGACCCCTTATAAGACTGTATAATAACACATGTATAAAACCATATTATTTTGCCAATTTATTTCTCTCATAAGTTATACTGATATATAAAGAGGATATATAGTTATAGGACTAACCCATCACATCATTTACAAATTATTCAACATATATCAAATAATCAATTTAATTCATGAATGATGTGCCTATCATCAAATATCTAAATTCAGTAGATTTTTTGGATTAATTAATATCTACGACAAAAATAAAATAAAATTACATGTAGGTATTTTTATAGAGAAATAAATTATGTTTTAAGATATAAAAGTATCCATGATAATTAATATTGAAATTTATGTGTAAATTAATGACGAATGATCATTGTTAATTGAAAATTTCAAGGGAATGTTAATGGAAAAAAAGAATCAATAAATGTTATTTCAATACAATCCTTGGTCAAAATGATCACAATAAATACTATCTATGAATAAAAATAATATCAAAGCATCATAAACCCATTTTATAAATATTATGTTCTTGATGTATTTTCTAAAAATTAATACCGTAAAATGATCTTTAAAAACATTCTAAAAGAAAAAATAATTTTCATTTTGATAATAAAATTTTATAAATATATGACCCAAAAATAGGACTTGATAAAATTTAAATTATAAAAAACGTTAAAAATAATATATAATGTATTAAAACATTTATTTTTCTTGATTTATAAAAATTATATATATACAATGTTATTTAAACAAACATTCTATTCAATTTTTCGATAAAAGAATTACATGACATGATTTGAAAAAAATATGATAATTCATTACAAATACATTTTTTTTAAAAATAAAATTTGGAAATATTTATTAATATATCATTTTTAAAATGTCTAAATCATTTTATGATAATATTTCTTGAAAAACTGTTTTTGGAATAGGGTTTTTTTCTGACTGAAAGAGAAATGATATAAGGTTTTATTGAAACATTGTTTCAACAATATAAATTATCAATAAGTGGATAGATGGTAATATTACATGAAAAATAACCTTAATAACAACAAAATATTAATAGAAAATATTTTACAAAAAAAATTCAAAAACATTCTTTCAATGGAATTTCAAGTATAATGAATCCCAATTATAACGAGTTTATGATTTTAATCACTGCAAAGATCAAAACCTCGAACTGGGAATTAACCAGTGAATCTATAATTTTAATCACATATAAATCCACATAATATAAGTGGATATATAAATATATTAATTTAAATTTCACTATACACATAACTATGGAATATCAAAGGAAATAAAGAATTAATATAACCCAATGAAATGAAACTGAGTTATGATATTCATCAAAAATTGTAATTTTTTATTTCAAATGTCCCTGACTAAAATAATTACAATTGAATCTTACAATTACATTAATTAAAATTTAATAATGGTGTTAAATGTCATATAGGATATATATAAACCATATAAAATAAATTAGGTTCATAAAATTACAATACAACTCAGTGAAGAGAAATTGAGATAATGTCCCTTACCACACAATAATTTTTTCTAGAATGTGATTTAACATACTATATAGTGGTTTTAAACACATTATTTACTTATAAAAGAACCATATTAGTATTTATAATTCCATATATAATATTTTTATTATGTATTATTACCATTTAATTAATTATTTTTCTTTTCAGGTTTTTATTTCCTAATTCTCTATTTCATGTTATGTCATGAATGTTCTTATTATTGGTCATATTTTATAGTTTCATCATATTCATAATAAATATCTCAAAATATTTATAATATTTATACATAAATTATAATTTTAGGGAAAATCATGTAATATTTTTATGAGAAATGAAGGACGTCATGATCACGAATAATGTCGGCCATACATTCAACGGTTAACATTGTTATTTATCAATGATAATTATGGAAATCAATTATAATATATTTTATGTTTATATAATTATAATTATATCATTAATACCATACTAATTATTTAAATATATTAATATATGTATATATATCATCTATGTGGTGTGGTGATGAAATGAGATTTGTGTCATTTCGTGACGGTGGTAGTCCACACATACACGAATGTTGCCATAATCATTAAGAGATTGAAAAATTAAGAATTAAAATTATAAATTATGTTTTAATAAATATATATAACTCCTTAATTTCATAATTAAATCTTTTATATCATATATTGTTATTATTGTTTTCCTTATTAGCATCTTAGAAATTTCTTATAAAAAGGAATCACATCGTTTGACAAGGTGATTGGTCTTTGTACACATTAGTGAGGTTATCATATCCCATATGGAATGGGATGTATAGAGGTATATATTATATAATGACTCTATAGATATAAGTAAATTATAAAAATCAAATATCTTATTTATATCCATCATTACACCCGTCATTGAGGGATAGTAAAGGAAGAAATATTGTCATCTGTTTCCAAGGCGGTACTCATTCGTACACACTAATGATTATTTTTTATCTAATGTGATATATGTGGGGATGGATTGAGTTGGAAATATTAACATAAAAATATCTCAGTATATAGAATATAACGACTTTAATATATCATCATGGTATCATACAAATTTATGTTTGTGGAAGAAGAAATATTTTAAAATCCCTCATTGAAGACTGTAAACATTTCTTTTAGGTAAGCTACTATGGTTTACACCAATATTCATCCTAGGATAGATGTGTGTCCAAAATATAGTTTCTAGGATGAGGGTATCAGTGTTTTGAATATACTTTTGTAGGTATTAAAAGAACCAAATTGGTTTTATTGTAACATCCTAAGATTTATGAAAATAACACCATGTTCAATAGCAAACATGATACTCTACAACTACCTTAATCGAGAAAATTATATTTTTATTTAATTATAACCATTTTAACCATGAATTTGGAATGTCAGGAAAAAATAGTGTCAACTGGAGTATTAAAATATGTTTAACACATGTTAATATAATGTCTATTGATATACAAAATTAACTTTAAATGAGACTAATACCCATTTGAATAAAAATGATGTTTTTTGTTAAAAATTTATTTAATATAGAATATGGTTTTAATAAAATAATAATATCACACTTTTTGAATTGTATTAATTAAATTTTAATATAATATAGTTTTTTAAAATTAATATTATTTAATTTTGAGTCATTATATAAGAACAAATTCAATTTTTTAGAAAATATATATACTTTTCTAAAATGATGTTTTAACTTCATTTGTTGTCGAGCCAATTTTAAATTTAGTTTTTTACCCTTTTAAATGTTCTATTTGGAAAAGTAAAATTATTTTATAGAATCAGAACATCAAAATTATCTTTGTATTAATTTTGTATATTTTTAAAATATAGTTCATGTTTTGATGAATAGTAAAAATATGGAAAAATTTAATTAAAAAATCATTTCTCCATCGAGATAATTTCTATTGAAAAATCATATTATTTAATGTATTTAATGTATTAATAGAATAAATAATTATCAGTTATTATAATTTATGTAATTATCATTTATTCTATATTGATTTTAGATACAAAAACATTTCAATCTTTTTTAATGTTTTTCCTTTTAAAAAACCAGCTTTCTTATTTTAGAAATGTGATATAATTTTAAGTTAAATTTACAAAATTCTATGTTTTGAATTTGAAAAAATGGATTCTATATTTTGATTCATGTCACGACCCGTCCTCGGGGCCCATGCCGTTACTACCCCAAGCCCGTCCCCCGTAGGCTAGTGGTTGGAAAATCACACCAAAGGCGTAAATCCCGGTAAAAGGGGAGGAATTGCCTTTATATAAGAAAAATAGCACCACAGAGCAGACAAGATGAAGTAAACTCTATGTAAACTGAGTACAAAGTAAGTGCTGGAAAGTAAATGGGCCAGAATACAAACCCAACTGAAAGTAAAGTACAACTGAAATGAAAGTACAGTAGTAGAAAAGTAAAGTAGAAACTCTGAGCCGTACTCCGGAACATCCACCTAAAGGGTGGATACAGATAGCCTCCACAACTCCTCGGTCCGGCCGTCCACTCCGTATACATGCCGCCAAGTGGTCCACCTCTTGGTACCGTCCATCTCCACATGCTTCCACCTCGATCAGTGATGTCCGTCGTCTGCATCCATCTCAATGTAGTGCGGGCATAGCCCGTGTAGGGGTGAGTATACGATACTCAGTAGGGACCCCGAGACCCCCGAAGGTCTCTCAGAATCCATGAAGGATAAACCATAAAGGAAAGATACAATCATGAATTATAAACAACACTACTTAGTTATATACCCATACATATACCTATTTCATCAGTTATAGTTCGTCTCCAACTCCAAAGCACCACATAGTCCATAACGGAAAGCACAACCCAGTCCACAAAGGATAGCTCAACCCAATCCACACAGGAAAAACACAACCCAATCCGGAAAGGAAAGAAAGTCAACCGCATCAATAATAATAATTGATAAATAAAGACTCATCTCACACAGGTATACACTTTGTAAGGTGATAGAGATGATCAGATGTAGCCACCGATTCATCTATCCTATCAGACCCACATAGGATACAAGACCAGCTAAGCTGTCGGACCCACAATGGATACAAGACCAGATACTTTTCCGTACCCACATAGGATTCTAATACATAGTCAAATACTGTCAGACCCACGTAGGATAGAAGAACAGTAGTCAACATCGTCGAACCCACAGAGGATCCCAGTACGGTCGTCGTCGTTGCTAAACCCATGGAGGATCCAAGTCTAGTCGTCCTCGTTGCTGAACCCATGGAGGATCCAAGTGTAGTTGTCCTCCCTGCCGAACCCATGGAGGATCCAAGTGCAGTCATCATCACTGTAGTCACAGCCAGCTCTAGGGTTCAAGCACAAAGCACGCTTGATTCCAGGAGGGTCCACTCCACAAGCCAAGGGGTAAATACATAAACTCTCACGAAGTCCAAAGTTGATGTATCACAATTTTCTTTCACGTCAATAGGAACTCACCGTGACAAACGGCGTGTCAATCGGATGCCCGGTCTGAGAGTTATTGGCTTTTCCATCCGAGGGGCCCGGTTGGTTTTTAAACTAAAAACAACCCTACCATACTCCAGCTGTGTCCAAACCTCAATCAGAGTAAGCTAAATGAACCATCTCACTAATAAGAATTCAACAAAGTCGAAGAAATTTCAATCAGACGTTCGGAGTTTAAGTTATAAGTGTTTCCGATCCGAGGACCCGGTTGGTTTCATGTTTGAACCAACCCGACCTTACCCATTGTTCTCCAAAACCTTTAGTTTAATATAATAAAACGACTGCCTTGATCCCAGGATCGCAACACAATAGACGGTGCATCGATCGAAGTTCTTTAGGTCATGTTATGATCAAAAGACTGAAAATAGTCCGAAGTGGGGGGGTCTGTGCCCAGCCAAACCCAACCCCCCCCCCAACCCCCCCCCCCACCCCCCGGGCGGCCCGACCTGTCCAGGTGCGGCCATACCCAGTCCCGGAGACCCTCCCCGCCCCGGCAGGGGGGAGGGGGTGCGCTGGCTCGACTAGCAGGCCGAGTAGGGGGGCACGTTTCCCCCCTTTGCGCTCTATAGATGCGGCAGGTGCTGCGTCCTCCTCCTCCAGATCCGGCGTGGCTGCAAGATCTGGCTGCCTGCTGGCGCGGCTTCAGCCACAATAGTTCCTCCTGGCGGCGTGCCGAGGCACCGCCGGAGATGTCCACTGGCCCCCAGAGCAACTCTGGTGGTCCTTTCTTGCTCCCGAATGCGTTTGCAGTCCCCCCGGGACCCGTAGATTACTGTGAAGGCCTCCAATCGCCATTACGGTCTCGCTTCTCTATCGCCAATTGTTCTTCACAAAAAGGACAAAGAATCAGTGAGTCGGGCTTGTTCGTTAACCCACACCCACTGCGTGAGAGGTTTTAAGAACCAACAAACAAATAATACCAAGCACAAGGGTATAATTCTCATGAGAATGATCATACAATTTCCAAAATCCCCAACCTTTACAAGGAAGACGATCGTCGGCATCGCAGTACACGTCGTTGCAGAGAAGAGGATCATAGGCGTCGCAGTATACAATTCCGCGAAGAAGAGGATTGTAGGCATCACAGTACAAGGCGTCGCATCATCGATCTCCAGGGAACTAGTGTTATTCATCGTCCTTCGTCGGAGGTCGGCGTTCTTCGGCGTTCTTCGTCGCACCACGAAGCTCGCTCCCTTAATCACCAAAATAATAGGCTTCCCTATTATTTTATTATCCATTAAAAGAAACTCACTTTGAATTAATTCACCACCTAAATTGAAATGTGTTGTCATTTAATTAAGGATTGGTGACATAAGGTTCACCATAATTAAATGTGTTGGCAGTTTAAATTAAAAAAAGAAAAAGGAAGGTTCTTCATTAAGTTATGGGTTGACATAATTTAATGGGTTGAGGTTAATGGGGGGGGGTTTACTAATCGGTTTAGAGGGAATTAAATAGTGGGGGTCGTGTGGACACCACCTCTTTAACACCCACACATGGGTAGTTAAGTGGCTACGAGCCCCACCCTTAACTACCCATGGGAGGGAAAAACCACCCATAAAAAAATAATAATAAAAAATTCGTCAATTTTTATTTATTTCTTAAACAATCCCCAAGAAATTATCTTCTCCTATTTTGCAAACGCAACTACGGTAAGTTCCTAACTTAAGAAATTACCAGAGCTGTGAGTCCATCAGTGCCATTTCATTTTAATTCCGAGCACCGGTTCAAAAGTCAGAAAAAATCGTTTGTTCGTTCACTGAACGTACCCTAGATAAACTTCAAAAATTGTTTCTGGGCACACCAGGCCTCAGAATCATGCGCCGACAGAAACTAAGTTCTCAAAAAATTCAAAAATATTTTTTAAAAAATATTTCCTTGAAAATTCCGGGTCTTTAAATTACTCCCACCTCAGGGATTTACGTCCTCGTAAATCTACTACAAAAACTAGGGGAACAAATGAGGGCACTTAGAATGCATCTGAGCTTCCCACTCCCATGTGCTCTCCTAGAGGTTCACGTGCTGCCAATGAATGCGCACCAGAGGTAGAGACCATCCACGTAGGACCCACTCCTATCGATCCTTGATCTCCACCAGGACCTCCGCAAAATTTTCCCCATCATCGTTGTCTAGCTCCCCATGATCAATGATATGTGTCAGGTCATGCATGTATCTCCTTAGCAGAGATACGTGGAAGATGTCATGCACCTGGTGCAACTAAAGTGGAAGGGCCAGGCGGTAATCCAACCCGCCTACCCTGCTGAGGACCAGAAAATTCCTAATGAAGAACCGAGATAACTTGTCACCCCAGCCAAATATCCATAAACCACATCGATGTGATAACCGTAAGAAAATGTTGTCACCTTCCTCGAACTCAAGTGGTATCCGCCTCCTATCAGTATTGGACATCTGTCTACTCTGTGAAGTCCTCATCCGCTCCAGGATGACCTGCACCTTCTCATTTGTATCCCGAACCATCTCTAGTCCATGGAGTCCAGACTCCCCAGGGTCAGTCCAGCACAGAGGTGATCTGTAAGGCCGGCTGTATAGAGCCTCATATGGTGCCATCCCAATGGTGGAGTGGTAGCTTTTATTGTACGAAAACTCCACCAAGGGTAGGTGATCCTCTCAGTCGCGGCAAAAGTCAAGGACACATGCACATAGGAT
Organism: Viscum album; assembly: GCA_963277665.1. NCBI lineage: Eukaryota > Viridiplantae > Streptophyta > Magnoliopsida > Santalales > Viscaceae > Viscum > Viscum album. The sequence continues at coordinate 21,528 of CAUJRU010003241.1, forward strand.
GTCCTTGAGTGTCTGAATGGTCCTCTCTATCTGTCCATCTGTCTGTGGGTGAAAGGCAGTGCTTAGGCATAGCTGCATTCCAAAGGCCTCCTGCAATCCCTTCCAACACCGGTAAGTAAAGCGAGCATCACGATCGGAGATGATAGATGATTGCAAACCATGAATCCATACGATCTCTTGAACAAAGAGACATCCTATGCTATCTACTGAGAGGTTATCTCTGATAGGTAAGAAGTGGGATGACTTGGTGAGTCGGTCTATAATCACCCAAATGGAGTTGTGTCCTATAGAAGTATGTGGAAGCCTCGTCATGAAATCCCTGGATATACCTTCCCACTTCCACTACGGGACCTCTAAGGGTTGTACCAAGCCTGAAGGTACCTTGTGCTCCGCCTTCACTTGCTGGAAGGTGAGGCATTGAGAAACGAACTCTGCCACAACCTTCTTCATACCCAGACACAAGTATTGTCGTCTGAGCTCCTAATACATTTTCACTACTCCAGGATATACCACTAGAGGGGAAGTGTGGAACTCCCTCAGAACCTCCTCCTGCAGTGTAACTGGTACCATGGTACGTCCTCTGAAAAGGCTGACGTTCTCTCCTCCTATAAAAAATCCATCAGGTGCATGTCCTGAGGATATCTGTGCATGTCACGTATCATAGTCCACGTCCACACGTTGTGCCTCTATGACCCGCTGATGTAGTGGTGGAGTGACTAATATGGAATGAAGATACGCTGCCCCATCACTATCTGGGAAGGATATCTACAAAGAGGCTAACTGCTCTGTCATCTCTCCATATAGCTAAATTCCCGATCTACTGCTGAGAGCATCAGCCACTACGTTACCCTTCCCCGGACTATAGACAATCTCAAAGTCATAATCCTGGAGGAACTTGATACATCTCCATTATCTCAGGTTCAGGTCCTTCTACAAGAAGATGTACCTGAGACTATGGTTGTCAGAGTAGACTATAAAGCGCTCGCCCATCAGATAGTTTCGCCACATCTTCAGGGTGAAGACCACTGCTGCTAACTCCAGGTCATGGGTGGCATAGTTCTACTCATGAGGCCTCAGCTGACGTGAACCATAAGTGATCAATACTCGCTCCTGCATCAGGAAATACCCGAGCCCGGTCTGTGATGCGTCGTAGTAAACTACATACCCTATTCCCTCCTCATGTAGCAACAAGATGGGCGCACTGATCAAACTCCGCCTCAGCTCCTGGAATCTTTGATGACATCTTTCTGGCCACAGTTATGGTTTCCCTTCTTTGTCAAAGTTGTAAGAAGTGATGAAACTCTAGAGAAGTCTGGCACAAATCTCCGATAGTACCCAGTCAGACTTTGGAAACACCACACCTCAATCATGATCCTGGGTGGCTCCCAAGAAAGTATCACCCGGAACTTTGCGGGATACAATGAAACTCCCACCTCAGAGATGATTTTCCCCAAGAAGTGGAACTCATGAAGACAGAACTTTCACTTCGTGAGCTTACCATTATTATGGTGCTCTAGGAGTGTATCCAGTACAACCCGTAAGTGGTAGGTGTGCTCCTCCTCAGTCGTCGAGTAATTTAGTAAGTTGTCAATGAAGAATACTACAAACCGATCAAGGTAGGGCTGGAATATCTTACTCATGAGACTCATGAACACTGCTAGAGCATTGGTCACACCGAAGGGCATGACCAAGAACTCATAGTGGTCATACCAACACCTGAGGTCGTCTTCTTCATATCCTGATCCCGAACTCAGAGCTGATGATAGCCTGACTTGATTTCAATCTTCGAGAACCAACTTGCTCCCTTGAACTGATCAAAATGATCGTCGATCCTCGGAAATGGATACTTGTTCTTCACTGTCCCCTGGTTCAGGCGACGGTAATCGACACATAGTCGCCAGCCCAAATCTTCCTTCTTGGAGAAAAGGACTGGAGAAGCCCAGGGTGAAACATTGGGTCAAATGAAACCTTTCCTCTGTAAGTCCTCCTACTGTACCCCCAGCTCAAGAAGCTCAGCGGGAGCCATCCAATATGCTGTGGTGGATATTAGTGATGTCTGAGGGTACAGGTCTATGTAGAAATCTAAATCCATGCGAGGAGGTAGTACTAGAACATCGTCAGTAAAAACGTCAGCATACTGGTCCACCACTACAGGAAAACTCGGACTCTGCACGTCGACTGCTCTGAGGATGAGACTAGCCAACTGATGTGTGATTGGTTGTCCCCTCCTCTGCGTGAGTCCATCCTGTGCTGTGAAGGTTCCCTTCTCATCGGTGAAGGTGAAACAGGTCCCATCCGTGCGGACACACCGCACCTTGTGCCTAATATAGTTGATTTGGGAATGGACTGTAGATAACCATTCCATACCCAAGATGACATCACAAGGCCACGACGCCGCTACAAGAAGATCCCAGCCAAAGCTCTCGCCTCCTAGAATAAGCTCACACTGCCGGCACCAGTGCGTAATAATCGAGCCTGCTCTCGTAGGAGTCTGTAGCCGCAAGGATTGAGCCAACGGCTCCTTCGGACTCTCTGAGCTCCGAACAAGGGCAGTGGCGATAAAATAATGACTCGAAACTGTTTCTATAAGAGCTGCAGTAAGGGTGGATTAGAAATAGATAGTACCTCGAATCATCTCGGGTGCCTTGTGGTCGTATGCCTCTACTTTTTAGAGCTGAGCCTGCCTCTGCCCACCAGCTCCATGTGGTCGGGGTGGACCTCCTGGGGGTGGTGGTGGTAGAGCCTCGAAGCGTCGTCCACCACCCACTACTCAGACATCTCAATTGCCCTGTCCGCCTTCTCCCAGAAGACCGCCACTGTCGAACCTCTTCCTCTGCCTCGGAGGTCCCTCCACTATTTGATAGTCATCAGCATGGCGGGTCAGGCAGTCACGAGCCATGTGACCCTGTCCGCTGCATGCATAGCACTTTCTGCCCCTTGGAAGGCTGGATCTGTGCCTTGTTCCCCGTATAGTCGAACCTGTGTCCCTAGGTTTCCCACCTGGCAGCCTGGTCTTCATGGAACCCTAAGACATCTTTCTTCTTCCTTCTGTGGAAGACTCCACTCTATTCCATCCTATGGTGGGTATCGCTACTAATGGCTACTCGGCGTGGAAGCTCTCCACTAGCAGGGCTCACTCTAGCACCCTCGCCTGAGTCGGGATGCTGAGTGGAATCATCAAAGCTCTAATATCATGCCTCAACACTTTCTCAAAGGTTCGGGCCCAGATGAATGGGTCCCGTACCATGTCTGTGGAGTTACTCGAGAGATCGCTAAATCTCGTCGAGTACTGGGATACAGACATGTTGCCATGCCGCAGCTATAGTAACTCTTGGATGCGCACCGTACGGAGGGTGGATGAAAGGAACTCCGAGTGGAAGAGGCTCTTGATGTCCACCCAAAGAAGAGATGCCTCATCGTGAACATAGAGCATCAGGATCCACCATCTACCTGCGTATGCATGTAGGAGACACGCGACAAGGATCACCATGAGGTCTGCTGCCGTCCCTACCAACCTGAAGACTCTGATGACATCCTCTAGCCAATCCTCGGCTGCCTGAGGATCCGTCTCTCTGCGGACCTTGGGCGGCCTCTGCCTCTGAAACTCGTGCAACACGCTGAGACGACTTGCACTCTCCCCCGTTGGGGAGGGTGGCATCAGTGGCTCGGCGGGAAGAGGTAATGCTAGTGCATCCATGGTAATGGGCCCCTACACTAAGGCCTCATCACTGGTTAGGCTATCGTCTCGCACAAAGCTCGGAACCCTAGCTGGCTACCATCATGGGGCCATCCTTGAAAAAAAACAGGTGTGCTACTATTAATACAGTATACCTGGTGAGCTGACATAAAGTAATCATAAATAATACTTTTTAAACACACATGCAATCAATGTTTTCGTGAACTGTGCCGGAAATCAGGAGTCAGGGTCCTGGTGTATGGATACGTCGGCCACCGCACCAAAATAGGACTCCATGGACTGATAACCACACTCAATACCCTTGACACTATTTCATCACAGAGAAGAAATTATCAGAGTCTTGAGTTCTGTGGTAGAACTGCCTCCTCTGATACCAATTTGTCACGACCCGTCCTCAGAGCCCATGCCGTGACTACCCCAAGCCCACCTCCCATAGGCCAGGGGCTGCCGACTAGCACCAAAGGCGTAAATCCCGGTAAAGGGGGGGGGGATTGCCTTTATATAAGAAAACATTCACCACATAGCACACAAGCTGAAGTAAAATCTTTGTAAACTGAGTACACCGTAAGTTCGGGAAGGTAAATAGGCCAGAATACAAACCCAACTGAAAGTAAAGTACAACTGAAAAGAAAGTACAACCGCAGAAAAGTAAAGCAGCATCTCCAAGCCATCCTCCAGAACTTCCACCTGAAGGGTGGGAACAGAAAGACTCTACAGCTCCTCGGCCAGGCCATCCGCTCCGTGTATGCCCCACCAAGTGGTCCACCTCCGGGTACCGCCCAGCTCCACAAGCTTCCACCTCGATCAGTGAAGACCTTCGTCTGCATCCAACACAACATATTGCAGGCATATCCCGTGCAGGGGTGAGTATACGATACTCAGTAGGGACCACGAGACCCCTGAAGGTCTCTCCGAATCCACGAAGGATAAACCACAAAAGAAAGATACAATCATGAATTATCAACAACACTACATAGGTATATATCCATACATATACCTAAGTTATCAGTTACAGTTTGTCTCCAACTCCCAAGCACCACACAGTCCACAACAGAAAGAACAGCCCAGTCAACAATGGATAGATCCACCAAATCCACACAGGAAAAACTCAACCCAATCCACAAAAAGAATGCAAGTCACCACATCAATAATAATGATTTAGAAATCAAGACTCAACTCACACAGGTATACACTTTGTAAGGTGATATAGATGATCAGATGTAGCCACTAATTCATCTAAGCTGTCAGACCCACATAGGATACAAGACCAGCTAAGTTGTCAGACCAACAAAGGATACAAGACCAACTACTCTTACAGACCCACATAGGATACAAGTACAGAGTCAAATATAGTCGGACCCACATATGATACAAGAATAGTAGTCAGCGTCGTCGAACCCACAGAGGATCCCAGTACGGTCGTCATCACTACCGAAACCATGGAGGATCCATGTACATTCATCCTCGCTGCCGTAACCACGGAGGATCCAAGTGCAGTCATCCTCATTGGCGAACCCACAGAGGATCCATGTGCAGTGGGCATCGTCGCACTCGCGACTAGATCTAGGGTTCCTGCACACATCACGGTTGATTCTAGGAGGGTTCGCTCCATGATCCTAGGGGGAAATACAACAACTACCAATGAGTAGAATGTTTACATGTCACAATGTTCTGTCACGTCAATAGGAACTCAGCGCGACAGACGGCGCGTCAATCGGATGCACGATATAAGATTTATTGGATTTTCCCTCCTAGGGGACCGGTTTGTTTTTAAGATAAAACCAACCCGACCGTACTCCACCTGCATCCAAACCACGAGAGGAGTAATCCAAAAGAACCATCTCACTAAGAGGAATTCAACAAAGTCGATGACACGTCAATCGGACATCCGGAGCTTAAGTTATAAGCATTTCTGTTTCGAGGACCTGGTTGGTTTCATGTTCAAACCTACCCGGAGATAACCAAAGTTCTCCGAAATCTTGATTGTAATATACTGAAAGGACCGTCTAGATCCAAGGACCCTAACACAACAAATAGTGCTTCGATCAGATATCTACAACACATGTTAAGAGAAAATTATTGGAAATAGTCTGAATTGGGAGGTCTGGGACCGGCCCGACCCGACCCAACCCACCCCCTGTGTCGGCCAGAACGGGGTCGAACCGACCCGGGTCCGGGTCCGAACCAAAGGTGCGCAGACCAGCCCGGCCTGCTAGGCCTGGTCCGCACGACCCACCCCGGCCCGGCTGGGTGGGTGCGCTGGCTCGGCCAGCGTGCCGACCAAGGGGGACACGTTTCCCCCCTTTGCGCTCTATGGATGCGGCATGCACCACGTCATCCACCTCCAGATCTCGCACAGCCACCGGATCTGGCCGCCTACATCCGCAACTTCAAACGCGGCGGTTCCACCGAGCGGCCCGTCGTGGCGCCACCGGAGATGTCCGCAGACCACTGGAGCCGCTTCGGTGGTTCGTTCTTTCTCCCGAATGCGTCTGCGGTCCCCTCGAGACTCGTAGATTACTGCGAAGGCCTCCAATCGCCATTACTGTCTCACTTCGCCATCTCCAATTGTTCCGCACAACAAGAACAAATCATTGGTGAGTCGGGCTTGTTCGTTAACCTGCACCCACAGCGTGAGAGGTTTTAAGCACCAACAAACAAATAATACCAAGCACAAGGGTATAATTCTTATGAAAAAGATCATAAAATTTCCAAAATCCCCTACCTTGACAAGGAAGACAATCGTCGAAATCACAGTACATGGCGTTGCAGAGAAGAGGATCTTAGGCATCGCGGTACATGGTGTCACAGAGAAGAGGATCGTAGACATCACAGTGCCTAGCATCGCGTCGTCGATCTCCGAGGAACCAACGTTCTTCGTCATCCTTCATCGAAGGTCGGAATTCTTCGTTGTTATTCGTCGGAGGCCGGAATTCTTCTTTGAACCATGAAGCTCTCTCCCTTAAACACCAAAATAATAGGCTTCACTGTTATTTTATTATCCACGCAAATAAACTCCCTCGGAATTAATTCACCACCTTAATGAAATTTTGTCGTCGTATAATTATGGATGGGAGAAATAAGGTTCCCCATAATTAAACGCATTGGCAGTTTAAATTAAAAAATGAAAAGGAAGGTTCCTCATTAAGTTAAGGGTTGACATAATTTAATGGGTTGAGGTGAAAATTTATGGAGGTTTGTCAAAATTAATGGGGGGGGGGGTTACTAATGGGTTTAGAGGGAATTAAATGGTGGGGGTCATGTGGACCCCACCTCTCTTACACCCACACATGGGTAGTTAAGTGGCTGCGAGCCCCACCCTTAACTACCCATGGGAGGGGAAAACCACCCTTACAAAAATAATAAAAATTGTTCCATCAATTTTTATTTATTTCTTAAACAAACCCCCAAAAATTATCTTCTCCTATTTTGCGAATGAAACTACGGTAAGTGTCTCCCTTAAGATATTACCGGTGTAGCGAGTTCATCGGTGAACTTGGATTTTAATTCCGAGAACCGGTTCAAAAGATAGAAAACCCCATTCGTTTGTTCACTGAACGTACCCGAGCTAATCTTCGGAAATTGATTCCAGGCACACCGGGCCTCGGAATCAAGCGCCGTCAGAAAATCCGTACTCTTAAAATTCCAAAGTATTTTTAATTTTTTTTGAAAATTCCGGATCATTACAAATCAAATGTTCCAAATTTTTTAAATAGATCCATTTTATTCTTGTACTTAATGATGTGTTACTTCATTAATTATTTTTATTTACTATTGTTAAATTGTATATCTGGTAAATGAGTGTAAAACATAATATCATAATAATATAAAACTATCCTAAAACATGTATAAATACAATTGGATACTATATTTAGGAACATAAGAATCCTTGAGATGATTTCAGAACACTATGTAGCCAATTGGGTGTGATAATAACCTTTTATAAAATTTATTTTAAAGAAAAGGGAAATAAAATATAAACACATATCTCATAACTTAAGTAATTATAATTTGGTTTATATAAATTATATCATGGAATATAAATATTCATTAGAAATATAAAAATATTATCTACATTATTTTATTTTATTTATAATATTTAGACATTAAATAATTAATTTTATTTTTGACCTAATAATAGTGCACTTTTTACCTTATTGATAAAATTATCAAATATATGATATTAAAAAGATTTAAATAAATGTAATTTGTCCATTTTGATTTCATAAATGAATTATTTAAATTACATTAATGTGTGAGTTATTATTTAATTGTTTTATTTTTATGTAATCAAGGTGTTACGATTCTAACAAAAATCAATTAGAAAATAGTGTAAAAATTGACATAAATGAGTTCTTAAAAAAATATGATTTTATTAAATGATATAATCATAATTAAAATATATGATTTAAAAAAAGACTTACATAATGTTAAAAATAACATTAATGATAAAATTTTGGTTATATTTAATTTTTATAGTTACTATAGTAACCATATATTCTGAAAATACTAGAAGACATAGTAAGGGTTACTATTCTTAAATAATGGTCAAATCTAAAAGATAAAGATAATTTTATGATAAAAACATGTCTAATAACTATTGGTTGGGAGGATTTAGAAACATGGAAGTCTCATGATAGAAATATATCACTTTTTAACTATTTTAATTCTAACATCAATTTATAATAAATCAATATTAGAAAGCATTCCTAATGTGCCCCTCCTCCCTCTAACAAAAGGCCACCACCTCGACCCACTTACTCACACCTATCAAGGCCCTTGTATTGACCAAAATATAATCAAATTAAATCCAATAACCAATAAAATAATACTAGAGTTATTATCATGGGCATAAAGCTATTCAAGAAATTATTTTAGCACAATTCAGAAAAAGTTACCAGATTTAGGAGCAATGTCTTATCTCAAGATCATTTCATTTAATTTCATTATCAACACCCAAAATCCATATTTTTAACTTTATATGATAACAAAAAAATTATTCATATTATTATAAGATGTTTTTATGAGAAATATTTGAACCACACTTACACACATATCCATCTAGTGGGTATAAACATACTTTTTTTGTACAGAAAACTACTACCTCACAAAACGCTGATTATTAAAATTTTCCTATCACATATCATAGTGTCCACAATGATGGAATTATATATATATATATGATATATATTATTATAATATTTTCAATTTTCTTCTGTAATTTTTATTTACGAAAAACCTTTATGCCTTTCATACTGTGTAAATATTATAATTTCATTTAAGGATGTGTGGACTACCACCCCCTCAAAGTGAAATGACCTGTCACACCCATGACTTCTTTTAAATTTGTTGTGCCCAAGTGAATGCATTTTTTGTCAATAACATGTCACTATGTGTCAACTGATGACGTAGAGCTTGAAGACTAATGGTTGCAGATGCATCATTACATCTGACGATTGTTGAGCTGATCTTCAAGTTCAAAGAACTTGTATCACGTGGATACAATTTCACAACAATGTTAGAAGACCATGCATTGTCTTCACAATGCATGAGGAGTTGAAGTTGATCCATCCACAAGTTCTAAGTGGATGAAGTGGTTTAATGAAGTCCATGCACTATCACTGAGTGCATGTGAATTAGAAGATGATCCAACTTAATCTTTGATTGGATCAATGAAGAACATTGAAGACTTATGTGATTCAGGAGCATCGGTTGATGAAGAACCTTCTACAAATGTCTCATAAGTCTATAATACATGATTGAAAGGAGTTTAGGAAGTTTGTGGAAGAATAATGAAGAAGAAATGGAAAGAATGTCTTTGAAGAACAAGAAGTGGCATTTGGCATTTGAACCTTGTGACTTTGTTTTTAAACAAAGTACTTGTTCTATACTTAAGCAAAAAGAGAGCCACCAAGGAGGCCAGCCGAGGGTCATCACCCAAGGATCTTGTGGGACTCTAGGTCACCACGCCCGTGGGGAACCCTCAAGTCCAAGGCAGGAGCCCTGAGGCAGGGGCGCACCCGCAGGACGCAGCGTAGGTGCCAGGGGCACCGCCCGGAGGAGCGCATGGTGGGCGCATAGCGCGCCCGTGTGTGCATAGTGGGCGCCTGTGGCGCGCCCAAGTGGCAGGGGTGGGCGCAAGAGCGTGCCCGCAGAGAACACGGTGTGGGGAGGCGCGGCACCGTGGAGGGAGAAGATTCAACTGACCTCTCATGGGAGAGGATCTTTGATAAACCGCGAAAATTCCGCGGCCCATTTCTATGTGGGACGAAAAATTTCGCCGCGGATCAGATCTGAGCCGTCCAAGCGATCCCGCGTCTAATCCGATCCGCTCATCTAATCTTGTCCGCCGTGATCTAATCCTAGTCGTTGGAGATCATTAAAACTCTAATCCAATGGTCGTGGCATTATCTCCTTCCTCGAGCTTGAGCCGAGGACACCCCATGCCACCCGACGTCCCCCGCTGAACCAGGAGCAACCCAAGCACCGATTTTGAGCTCCCGGCTATATCTCTCGAAGCTGAAGGCACCTTCGAGTTTGTCTCTCCATGAGGAACTCATCCATGCATAAAAGTATACATGCATACATGAAATGGGAGATTTCGATGAATGCCGAGGCAAACAACGTTTCCGAGGCATCGGGTGTTCGTGATTTGCATGAATGGGCCTAAATAGAGACATGCATGCGTTCAAAAATGCATCCATGTGAAGGAAACTGAAAAATAGAAAACCCGCATTAAAACAGAGAAGAAGAACGAGATACGCGGAAGATATTTAACACGTTTGAAGTTTTCAAAATGCCGCAGATCTCGGGGGTTCTAGTTTTGGATCCCGCTGACTCTATTCACACTCCTCGCCTATAAAATGAGAAGTCCAGCGCCCTTGGAAATGCTGCTGATCCTTTGATAACTCAAGAGTCCCGTGAAGCCATCTGAGCTACGCGAAGTACCTCTGTGCAGCCTCTTGCCCGACTGAGAATCCTGGCGCCACTCGAGGCTCCGAAGAAGTCCCATGCGCGCTACCTCTTGCACGATAGGAAGAAGAGCTCGGTTAGTGTACTTGCGCACCCCTCACTTGGTTACACCCTGCATGCCCACAAGTGTCACGCCCTGCCCGACAGAGGCCGTCCACACACCTTGCGCGGCTATTGAATAAGTGAGGCCGCACCACTTGCGCGCCTCTTTTGGTGTTTGAGTTAGGGTGAAGCATTTACCACACATGGGCAAGTGTGTGCAAGGAGGAAGACCCGAGGCTTAGCCTTGTGTGTGCACAAGTGAAGAAGACCAACATTGAGAAGAAGAGGAGTACACACTTAAGTGTGTGAATGCGAAAGAACTGATCATTCTAAGTGATTGGTTTTTTTTGGTGAGGAATACCAACGAGATCTTTTGAAGACTGTTGAAGCTACAAGAAGTTTTGAACAACACCTTTGAAGAAGTGAAGTGGAGCCATGCTGAAGATGATGCTGTGGAGTTGGGGGGTTTAACCAACATGTAATTTGGGGGTATAACCAATTACTGTGTAAAAATCTTTTGGAATAGTGATGAATCCGTGTTGGGGGGTGTAACCAACACGGCAAGGAGTAGGTCTTTGTACCGAACCTTGTAAATCTCTGTGTTCTATGCTTTCATTATCACTACACCACTAAAAGAGTATATCTAGGCCTTAACCAGCTGCAGAGGTTGAATTGATAATTCAAAGGGAACAATTCTTAAAAAGAAAAAGTTATCACTGATTCACCCCTCCCCTCTCAGTGATCACAACCGATCTAGGAATTTCAAGTGGTATCAGAGGGAGGTTTCCTCTGTTAGGATCTACTTCTGAGAAAATGGACAATCAAAATTCTGTTAATAGTAGGGGTGTTCCTACATTCGATGGAATGAATTATCACAGATGGAAAAATCGGATGTTGCCCTACCTTCTATCTCTCGGCCTTGATGTTAGAGATGCAGCCTTATTTGGATTCCCTCCTCTTGCTAATGAAGCTGCTATGACACTCGATGAGAAAATAAATATGGAAGTTGATGGTAATGCTCAAAATGCCATTCTTATGTCACTCTCAGAAAAGGTATACACAATAGTCATGGGACTCAAGAATGCTAAAGAAATTTGGGACAAATTGGAAAGTAGTTATGAAGGCAACATGAAAGTCAATGAATCCAAATTACAATTTTGGAGAAGCAAGTTTGAAGATTTCAAGATGGGAGAAGAAGAAAATATTGATGATTATTTCACAAGAGTCAATGAAATTGTCAATAACATTCGGGGCTATGGAGAAAAGTTGGAGGACTCCACTATTGTTAAAAAACTAATGAGAAATTTTCCTAACAGGTTTGACCCCAAAGTATCAGCATTATAAGACAGAGATGATCTCCCTCTTGATGAACTACAAAATATTATCATTTCATATGAAATGAGGAAGATCCCAGTATTCAAGAAGAAGATCAAGGATGAGATGGCTTTTGAGGCCATGAGACAACTCAAGATAAGAGATGACGAAGTCCTATAATCAAGTGATTCTGACAATGAAGAAAAGGATGAAGATCTCAACACGATTATTTATCTTTTATCTAAAAGGATTGGAAAAACTAAATTCAGGGGAAAAGGGAAATCACCATCGAGATGTTTCAATTGCAATAACATCAAACACTTTGCTGTTAACTGTCCTAAAAAAAGATCTAGTGCTCCAGATATTGAAGATGATAAGTCACAAAAGAAGAAATGGAGTAGATACCCAAGAGAAGGAAACAGGTCTAGTGTAAGAAAGAAAAGGATCGTTCCTGGTGAATGAAGAAGCTATGTAAGCAAATAGGAAGAATCAGACTTCACTTCAGCCAGTCAATTAGAAGAAGAAACGAATTTTATGGCTCATGTGGAAAAAGGGTTTGACACCTGCAGTAGTGAAGATGATGAAAGTGAACGAACAGAGCTCGAACACATATTGAAAGATGAACTAGTGGCTTGGCTTGAACAGAACACTGAACTCAAGAAAGAGAAGAGATTGTTACAAAAGGAAACCAAAAGGATGACTGGGGAATTGTAAGAATGTATGAAGAAAGAGACAATGTACATTGATGAAATCAAGAGACACAAACTGAAGGTAGCTGAGCTGGACAAGATAGCAAAAGATCTTGAGGAGAGACTTCACCTCAAAGAAGAAGATCAATCAGTAACACATTCCAAGTGGATTAAAGCACAGAATAGCTTGACAAAGATGAGAGAAGACTTCAACAAGGCTGTTGAGGTCAAGGCAGAATCATCTTATGCTGGTGCTCAGAGGCATGTCAATTTACCACTAAGTAAATCTCTAAATACATCTGTTATTTCTAACAATGCAGGTTCAAAGATAAAATTGAGACAAACATGGCATGAACAAAACTGTGTAAAATCATCTTCAATGGAGGAAAGGAAATCCTCAGGAAGGACTACTCAAATCTTGGACAGAAAATTACAACATGACTCTTATCAATAAAGAAGGTCAAGGTTCAGAGGATATTGCTGGTGTTGTGGTGTGTTTGGACATAAGGCCTATGCATGCTGGTATAACATGTCTCTTCCAAGCATGAGGCATGAGTCAAGGGGGAGACATCCTGAATCCCAGAGTGTTTTGCAGAAAGCATCAAAACCCCCAATTCAGAACACATTTGACTGCCTGAGTGAAGCTTGTTAAAGATGTGACCAACAAGGTCATAGAGCTTATAAATGTATGAAAACTCTTCCTAAACAAAAATTCAAAGACATGAAAAGGAAAGGCATTCAAGAAACCAATGGTGAAATCACATGCTTTGCTGAAGTGGCTCTAAAAGCCAGTAGTAAAACCAAGTCATGGATTCTTGATAGTGGATGCTCATCCCACATGACTGGTGATACAAAAATTCTAAGCAACATTTAAAGTCATGAGGGAGGAACTGTGGTGTTTGGAAATGATCGTTCTCTAAAAATAAAGGGGGTTGGAAAGGCTATGATTGAAACAACATATCTAAAATCCAATGATGTGTTGTTTGTTGAAGGATTAAAGCACAACCTACTGAGTGTAAGCCAATTATGTGATGATGGACATGAGGTGTTGTTCCAGAAGGATTCATGCATCATCAAGAGCTCAAAGGATGGAAAAATCATCACTCAAGGAAGAAGAACCACTGGAAACCTATTTCAAATTCGTGAGTCCATAAATTCTTGTTATCTTAGTTCTAAAGATGAAAACAATCTTTGGCACAGAAGACTTGGCCATCTAGGTCAAAGAAGTATGAGTAAAATTCTGAAGTACAATATTGTACGAGATCTACCCAAATTAAAGAGAGAAAGAGATGAAATTTGTGACACATGTCTGAAGGGAAAACTGACCCATAGTTCACACAAAGGAGTATATATCATGTCTACTGGGCCTCTTGAACTCATTCACACAGACATATGTAGACCGATGAGACAAAAGTCTATAAGAGGAGATCTCAATTTTATAACCTTCATTGATGATTACACTCGGATGACCAACTTCATGTTCATGAAACACAAGTCAGAAGCAATCATGATGTTCAAAAACTTCAGGAGGCAGGCTGAGAAAGAACATGGAATCTGTATCAAGAAAGTGAGATCAGATAATGGAAAAGAGTACACTTGTGATAATTTTGAAAGCTATTTGGTCATGCATGGAATCAAGCATCAATACAGTACACCATATACTCCACAACAAAATGGAGTGGCTGAAAGGAAGAATCGAAGCATAGTTGAAATGGGGAGGGCTATGTCGGCTGAGCACAATATCTCTAAGTTTTTCTGGAGAGAAGCAGTATGAACAACTATACACATACAAAATAGATGTCTTCTATGACCAGAAACACAAATGACAGCCTATGAAATGTGGTTTAACAGAAAACCAACTGTTAAGTACTTGAGAGTCTTTGGCAGTCCGTGCATCATCATGATTAAAAACATTAATCTGGGAAAGTTTGAGGAAAAAGCAGAAGAAGGAATCTTCATGGGCTACCTACCTGATGGAAAAGGCTACAGATGCTGGAATAAGAGGTTGAACAAAATGATTGACTGCAGTGTTGTCAGAATAATTGAAAACAACACCAAACCATACACTGTGGATAATGATGACTCAATGAATGACACAACCTTGGAACAAAAGAATGAAGAATTAACTGAGCCAACACCAACTACTAGTGAGATCAACTGTGAACACACCAATGATGAAGAGGAAGGTAATGAAGATGGAAGAAGGAGATACAATAAATTGAAGAAACATGTCGAAACAGAAAATGTCCTTGGTAACCCACAGTCCTCAATAAAAACTAGGAGAAGATTGAGATTGGAAGATAACATTGCATTGGTTTCTCAAGTGGAACCTCACACAGTGGCTGAAGCAGTTGAACATGAGGAATGGATACAAGCTATGCGTGAGGAACTCAATCAAATAGAAAAGAACTCCACTTGGGATCTTGTGCTAAGGCCCAAAAATAAAAATGTTATTGGGACAAAGTGGGTTTTCATAAATAAACTCAATGAGAAAGGGGATGTTTCAAGAAATAAGGCCAGGCTTGTATGCAAAGGGTATTCACAAATGGAAGGAATCGACTTTGAAGAAACGTTTGCACCAGTTGCAAGACTGGAGACTATCAGTGTCACGACCCGCCCTCGGGGCCCGTGCCGTGACTACCCCAAGCCCGCCTTCCATAGGCCAGGGGCTGGCGACTAGCACCAAGGCGTAATTCCCGGTAAAAAGGGAAGGCATTGCCTTTGAAAAGTAAACACACACCACAGAGTAAACAAGCGGAAAGTAAACACTAAGCAAGCAGAGTACGACTGAAAGTGCGGAAAGGTAAATGGGCCAGAATACAAACCCAAACTGAAAGTAAAGTACAACTCGAAAAGGGAAAAACAGCAACTGAAAAGTAAAGGCCGCAACTCCGAGCTGTCCACTGGAAATCCCACCTGAAGGGTGGGTACAGATAGCTCCTCTGCTACACGGGTCCCGTCGTCCGCTCCGAGCACGTCCCGCCCAGTGGTCCACCTCCGGGTACCGTCCCGCTCTGCAAGCCTCAGCTAAGGTCAACGCTGTCCGTCGTCTGCAACCAACACAACGAAGTGCGGGCAAAGCCCGTGCAGGGGTGAGTATAAGCTACTCAGTAGGGACCCCGAGACCCCTGAAGGTCTCTCAAATCCACAAAGGATAAATCACGAAGAAAAGTACAATCACGAAGTAACAACCGACACTGCTTAGGTATATGCCCATACATATACCTAAGTCATCAATTCAGATACGCTCCAACCTCCGAGCCCAAGTACAACTCAGTCCACGCAGGAAAGTATACGTAATCCACAAAGGGAAGCAAAATATAATCCACACAGGATTGCACAACACAATCCACACAGGAAAACAACAGGATTCAGCTCACACAGGTATACTTCTTCAAGGACGATAAAGATGATCACTGATCCATCTAAGTCGTCGGACCCACGAAGGATCGATAGGTAACTAACCCCCGCAGAAGACCCACACAGGATCGGGCTCACACAGAACCTGTAGGCGCTGGCTCACACAGAACCGCTGAGCGCAAGGACCCACAAAGGATCGGGCTCACACAGAACCTGTAGCACTGATCCACGTAGGATCGCTGAGTGCTGTAGTCGTCGTCGTCGAATCCACACAGGATCTCTGTACTGTCGTCGTCCAATCCACACAGGATCTCTGTACTCTCGTCGTCCAATCCACACAGGATCTCTGTACTGTCGTCGTCAAATCCACACAGGATCTCTGTACTGTCGTCGTCCAATCCACACAGGATCTCCGTACTGTCGTCGTCAAATCCACACAGGATCTCTGTACTGTTGTCGTCCAATCCACACAGGATCTCTGTACTGTCGTCGTCAAATTCACAGTAGCAGTCGTAGCAGTAGAACAGTCGCAGCCAGCACTAGGGTTTCCGCACACAGCAAGCTCGTACGGAGGATCCGCTCCACGAGCCGAGAGGCTGATACATCAACTGTCACGAAGACCGAAGTTGATGTATCCAAAAGTTCCGTATCGTCAAAAGGAACTCAACGCAACAGACGGCGCGTCGATCGGACGCCCGGTCTGAGAGATAATGGCATTTTCGTCTCCGGGGCCCGGTTGGTTTTTTAAGGCAAAACCAACCCGACCGTACTCCACCTGCGTCCAAACCTCGGGCGGAGTATGCCAAAAGATCCGTCTCACTAAGAGGAACACTACGCGACTGACGGCACGTCAATCGGACGTCCGTAGCTCAAGATATGAGCGTTTCCGCTCCGAAGGCCCGGTTGGTTTCGTGAACGAACCAACCCGGCCGAACTCAAAGTAATCCGAAACCTTGAGTGCGATATACCGAAATGATCGTCTCGATCCAAGGATCGCGTTGCCGCAGACGGTTCGTCATTCGGAGGTCCGAGGCTCAAGTTATGAGCCAAGAACCGAATCTGGTCCGAAACGGGGGGTCCGGGTCCGGGCCGACCCGGCCCGACCCCCCCCCTCTGGACGGCGCGGCGGCCGGCGGACGGCGGCGGCGGCTGGCCGCGTGGCGGCGGCGGCGGCGGGCCGCGTGGCGGCGGCGGCTGGCGGGCCGCGTGGCGGCGGCGGCTGGCGGGCCGCGTGGCGGCGGCGGGCGGCGGGCCGCGTGGCGGCGGCGGCTGGCGGGCCGCGTGGCGGCGGCGGGCGGCGGGCCGCGTGGCGGCGGCGGACCGCGGCGGGCCGCGGCGGCGGCGCTGGGCGCCGCACGTGGGTCACGCGGGGGGCAATCAAGCCCCCCCTGCTTTGTGAGGGCGGCACGGCTTTGAGCCGTGCCTTTGCCCAAAAACGGCCCCCGCAAATGGGGGCCGGCTGGTCAAACCGGGGGGCTGTTGCCCCCCCCCTCCTTAAATGAATCGCCCCCCCTCTTTAAGAGGGGGGTTTGATTATCCAGCCGGGGGATTTATTCCCCCGGTTTTTGACATCCGGCCGGCCCGCTGGCCGGCCGGTTTTTACCAACGGGACCGGAAATTTCCGGTCCCGCCCTCGACTTCCGATGCCGGCGGCCCGGCCGCCGGTCTTTCCTTGCGCCGCGGCCCGGAACCGGCCGCGGTCTCCTCGTCTCGCCGCGGCCCGGAACCGGCCGCGGTGTTCGTCGTCCGGCGCGGTGCGACGGCACCGCGCCCCTTTCGCCGTGTCATGAATCCTCCCAACGCGGCGCGACGGCGTCGCGTTCTTGAAGTCTCTCCTCGGCGAAGCGCGACGGCCTTGCGTAAATTAATCGCACGGCAAACCGCGTGGTGCGACGGCACCACGCCACCTTGCTTCCATCGCAAGAATTTAAACAAGAACGTCGGAGGGGGGTTCTGCCGTGTTCGTGCGGTCCGGCCCCCCTCGCGTTAATTATAATAACGCAACTTTAAGAAAACAAGTCACACGTTAATCTTGCTAAAAGTACGATCAAGAATAAAAAGAGGAATCCAAAAGAAAATCGATAACCCCTACCTCTGGTTTGAGATTCAAAGAATCTTCTACGTTCCGCGGAAGACGGCGTCGCGGAAGTCGGGCGTCGCGGTCGTCGTTCGTCAAATCCGTTGACGAAGTGCTAAGCCCGAAGAGACACGACGCTCGGATCTTCGATTGCCGACGAAGGAGGTTCGGGGGAAAGAAGAGGTCCGAAGATACCGGGTCGCCGAGTCGATGATCCTTGACGAAGAGTTGTCGTTCTTCGTTGAGGATGAAGACGTTCTTCGTTCTTCGTCAGAGCTTGGAGATGAAGGAGCTCTCCCAAGACAAACAAAGAACCCCCAATAAAATAAGAATACCACTTATTTTATTAACACAAAACTCAAAGGGTTTTCAAAAGTTTGAAATTCAAAAGAGGGGGTTTAACTCCCTTAATTAAATAAGGGTAACTTAAGCCATTAAAAGAGGGGTTAAGTATGTTGAGAGAAAATGAAAAGACTTAGGGGTTCGTGTGGGCCCCACCACACTTAATCCTCCCAAGGGAGGTTAAGTGGGTGTGGGTCCCACTTCCAACCCCCTTAGATAGGTTTTTAAATAAATTAAAATAAAATTTGTATTACACAAATTTTATTTAACTTAACTGAAAAACCCCAAAACGTAACTCTCAACCCGCAACAAACGCAACTCCCGAAAAGGTCACATTAAGCGAATATCGGCGCTGCGAGTTCATCGGTGCCCTCGGATTTCAATTCCGAGCACCGGATCAAAAGTTAGGAATTCTCGCTCGTTCGTTCACTGAACGTACCCGAGCCAAACTTCGGAAATTAATTCCGGGCACTCCGGGCCTCGGAATCAGGTGCCGTCTGAAACCGCGCTCTTGTAAAATTCTAAAGAAAATTAAGAAAAAAAAATTTCCCTTGAATTTTACGGGTCTTTACATTACTCCCACCTCAGGGCTTTACGTCCCCGTAAAGATACATCAAAACTAGGGAAACAAAAGAGGGTACTGAGCACGCATCTGAGCCTCCCGCTCCCATGTGCTCTCCTGGAGATTCCCGTGCTGCAATCTGATGCGCACAAGAGGAATCGATCGCCCACGTAGGACCCGCTCCTGTCGATCCTCTATCTCCACCGGGACCTCCGTAAAAGTCGCCCCATCGTCAACGTCAAGCTCCCCATGGTCAATGATGTGCGTCGGGTCGTGCACGTATCTCCTCAGCTGGGATACGTGAAAGACGTCGTGCACCCGGTGCAACTGAGGTGGTAGAGCCAGGCGATAAGCCACCTCGCCAATCCTGCTGAGAATCTGGAAAGGTCCGATGAAGCTCGGAGATAACTTGCCACCTCGGCCAAAACTCCGAATACCACGTCGAGGTGAGACCCGCAAGAAGACGTGGTCTCCATCCTCGAACTCCAGTGGCCTCCGCCTCCTGTCAGCGTATGACTTCCGCCGGCTCTGAGCTGTCCTCATCCGCTCCTGGATGACCTGGACCTTCTCTGTCGTGGTTTGGACCATCTCCGGTCCCATCAGAGCTGCAAGATTTCTCCTTTGCCGAAAAGAGAAATCTGGTCTCATCCCCTGGATGAACCACATTCTTTGCCTAAAACAGTCAATCCTAACATGGATGATACTAATCCATACTAAGGATGACGTCGTAAGGCCTCGACGCTACTACTAAGAGATTCAACCGTTACTCTCGCCTCCAAGGGTTGAGTCACACTGTCGGCATCAGTGTGTGGTAACTGGGCCTCCTCCAGTAGATGTCTCACAAGTGAGGGTCAAGTCAACAGCCAAAACTGGAACCTCTTAGTAACATTACGACAGAGGACAGGAACGAAAACATCACAAGGTATGCGTCTTTTATTATTGCAGCTCGTAATACAAGACGCTACACAAAAGCAACAAGGAACCAGAAGTACAAAGGACGTATCCACTAGTTCTGCTCCTGTCCATCGGCTCCCAGAGCTCCATGATCGAAGGCCTCGGCTGCCTGAAGCTGAGCTCTCCCCTGCGGTCGGGGTGGACCTCCTGGTGGTGGTGGTGGTAGAGCCTCAAAGCGTCGTCCACCACCTGCTGCTCGGCCAGCTCCTCTGCCTCGTCCGCCTCCTCCCTGCAGACCGCCACGGTCGAACCTCTGCCTCTGCCTAGGTGGTTCCTCAACCGTCTGCTGCTCCTCCGCATGGCGGGTCGGGCAGTCACGAGCCATGTGGCCTCGCCCGCCGCATGCATAGCACTGTCTTCCACTCGAAAGACTGGCCCCGCGTTGTGTGCCCTGCACTGCTGAGCCAGTGCCCTGAGGTCTGGTCTGTCTGGACCCCTGAGTCATTCGCCGACTGCCAGCTGCAGATGACTCTGCCACGTGCCGTCCTGCGGTGGGTCTCTGTGCTGGTGTAGACTCAGCAAGGAAGCTCTCGATCAGAAGGGCCCGCTCCAGTACTCCTGTCTGAGTCGGTATGCTGAGGGAGATCAGCGATGCCCTGATCTCGTGTCTCAAACCCTGCTCGAAAGTCCGGGCCCGGAAGAATGGGTCCCGTACCATGTCGGTCGAGTAGCGCGAGAGATCGGTAAATCTCGCCGAGTACTGTGCGACCGTCATGCTGCCCTGCCGCAGCTGTAGAAGCTCCTGGATACGCACCGCACGAAGGGTGGCTGGGACGAACTCCGAGCGGAAGAGGCTCTCAAAGTCCGTCCAAAGTAGAGATGCCTCATCGTGCACCTGGAGCATCAAGCTCCACCATCGTCCTGCTGCTGCGTGTAGTAGGCTCGCAGCGAGGATCACCATGAGGTCTGCTGGTGTCCTCACTAGCCTAAACACTCGAACCACTGCCTCCAGCCAGTCCTCTGCTGCCTGGGGATCCGTCTCGCCGCGAAACCTGGGTGGTCGCTGGCGCTGAAACTCATGCAGTGCGCTGAGGCGACGTGCATCGTCAGCGGCTGCTGCTGGAAGCATCGGGGGATCGGCGGGTAAAGCTACCGCCGGTGCCACTACTGGAAAAGGGCCCTGCACCGAAGCCTCGTCGCTCGGTGGGCTGTCGTCTCGCTCGACTCTCGGAACCCTAGCTGGCTGTCGTCGTGGGGGCATCCTGAAAAGAAAACAGGTGCGCCACGGTCAGAACAGTATACCTGGTGAGCTGATATATAAGTAATCACAAAGAAAACTTTGAAACACACACGCAATCAATGTTTTCGTGCATTAAGTCGGAAATCAGAAGTCAGGGTCCTGGTGTATGGATACGTCGGCCGCCGCACCAACACTGGACTCCCTGGACTGATATCCACACTCAATACGCTAAACATTATTGCTTCACATAGAAAAGATCAGAGTTCGCGGTAGAACCGAACTCCTTTGATACCAATTTGTCACGACCCGCCCTCGGGGCCCGTGCCGTGACTACCCCAAGCCCGCCTTCCATAGGCCAGGGGCTGGCGACTAGCACCAAGGCGTAATTCCCGGTAAAAAGGGAAGGCATTGCCTTTGAAAAGTAAACACACACCACAGAGTAAACAAGCGGAAAGTAAACACTAAGCAAGCAGAGTACGACTGAAAGTGCGGAAAGGTAAATGGGCCAGAATACAAACCCAAACTGAAAGTAAAGTACAACTCGAAAAGGGAAAAACAGCAACTGAAAAGTAAAGGCCGCAACTCCGAGCTGTCCACTGGAAATCCCACCTGAAGGGTGGGTACAGATAGCTCCTCTGCTACACGGGTCCCGTCGTCCGCTCCGAGCACGTCCCGCCCAGTGGTCCACCTCCGGGTACCGTCCCGCTCTGCAAGCCTCAGCTAAGGTCAACGCTGTCCGTCGTCTGCAACCAACACAACGAAGTGCGGGCAAAGCCCGTGCAGGGGTGAGTATAAGCTACTCAGTAGGGACCCCGAGACCCCTGAAGGTCTCTCAAATCCACAAAGGATAAATCACGAAGAAAAGTACAATCACGAAGTAACAACCGACACTGCTTAGGTATATGCCCATACATATACCTAAGTCATCAATTCAGATACGCTCCAACCTCCGAGCCCAAGTACAACTCAGTCCACGCAGGAAAGTATACGTAATCCACAAAGGGAAGCAAAATATAATCCACACAGGATTGCACAACACAATCCACACAGGAAAACAACAGGATTCAGCTCACACAGGTATACTTCTTCAAGGACGATAAAGATGATCACTGATCCATCTAAGTCGTCGGACCCACGAAGGATCGATAGGTAACTAACCCCCGCAGAAGACCCACACAGGATCGGGCTCACACAGAACCTGTAGGCGCTGGCTCACACAGAACCGCTGAGCGCAAGGACCCACAAAGGATCGGGCTCACACAGAACCTGTAGCACTGATCCACGTAGGATCGCTGAGTGCTGTAGTCGTCGTCGTCGAATCCACACAGGATCTCTGTACTGTCGTCGTCCAATCCACACAGGATCTCTGTACTCTCGTCGTCCAATCCACACAGGATCTCTGTACTGTCGTCGTCAAATCCACACAGGATCTCTGTACTGTCGTCGTCCAATCCACACAGGATCTCCGTACTGTCGTCGTCAAATCCACACAGGATCTCTGTACTGTTGTCGTCCAATCCACACAGGATCTCTGTACTGTCGTCGTCAAATTCACAGTAGCAGTCGTAGCAGTAGAACAGTCGCAGCCAGCACTAGGGTTTCCGCACACAGCAAGCTCGTACGGAGGATCCGCTCCACGAGCCGAGAGGCTGATACATCAACTGTCACGAAGACCGAAGTTGATGTATCCAAAAGTTCCGTATCGTCAAAAGGAACTCAACGCAACAGACGGCGCGTCGATCGGACGCCCGGTCTGAGAGATAATGGCATTTTCGTCTCCGGGGCCCGGTTGGTTTTTTAAGGCAAAACCAACCCGACCGTACTCCACCTGCGTCCAAACCTCGGGCGGAGTATGCCAAAAGATCCGTCTCACTAAGAGGAACACTACGCGACTGACGGCACGTCAATCGGACGTCCGTAGCTCAAGATATGAGCGTTTCCGCTCCGAAGGCCCGGTTGGTTTCGTGAACGAACCAACCCGGCCGAACTCAAAGTAATCCGAAACCTTGAGTGCGATATACCGAAATGATCGTCTCGATCCAAGGATCGCGTTGCCGCAGACGGTTCGTCATTCGGAGGTCCGAGGCTCAAGTTATGAGCCAAGAACCGAATCTGGTCCGAAACGGGGGGTCCGGGTCCGGGC
Source organism: Viscum album (assembly GCA_963277665.1). Taxonomy (NCBI): domain Eukaryota; kingdom Viridiplantae; phylum Streptophyta; class Magnoliopsida; order Santalales; family Viscaceae; genus Viscum; species Viscum album. The sequence goes on from CAUJRU010003241.1 coordinate 44,860, forward strand.
CGACCCGGCCCGACCCCCCCCCCTCTGGACGGCGCGGCGGCCGGCGGACGGCGGCGGCGGCTGGCCGCGTGGCGGCGGCGGCGGCGGGCCGCGTGGCGGCGGCGGCTGGCGGGCCGCGTGGCGGCGGCGGCTGGCGGGCCGCGTGGCGGCGGCGGGCGGCGGGCCGCGTGGCGGCGGCGGCTGGCGGGCCGCGTGGCGGCGGCGGGCGGCGGGCCGCGTGGCGGCGGCGGACCGCGGCGGGCCGCGGCGGCGGCGCTGGGCGCCGCACGTGGGTCACGCGGGGGGCAATCAAGCCCCCCCTGCTTTGTGAGGGCGGCACGGCTTTGAGCCGTGCCTTTGCCCAAAAACGGCCCCCGCAAATGGGGGCCGGCTGGTCAAACCGGGGGGCTGTTGCCCCCCCCCTCCTTAAATGAATCGCCCCCCCTCTTTAAGAGGGGGGTTTGATTATCCAGCCGGGGGATTTATTCCCCCGGTTTTTGACATCCGGCCGGCCCGCTGGCCGGCCGGTTTTTACCAACGGGACCGGAAATTTCCGGTCCCGCCCTCGACTTCCGATGCCGGCGGCCCGGCCGCCGGTCTTTCCTTGCGCCGCGGCCCGGAACCGGCCGCGGTCTCCTCGTCTCGCCGCGGCCCGGAACCGGCCGCGGTGTTCGTCGTCCGGCGCGGTGCGACGGCACCGCGCCCCTTTCGCCGTGTCATGAATCCTCCCAACGCGGCGCGACGGCGTCGCGTTCTTGAAGTCTCTCCTCGGCGAAGCGCGACGGCCTTGCGTAAATTAATCGCACGGCAAACCGCGTGGTGCGACGGCACCACGCCACCTTGCTTCCATCGCAAGAATTTAAACAAGAACGTCGGAGGGGGGTTCTGCCGTGTTCGTGCGGTCCGGCCCCCCTCGCGTTAATTATAATAACGCAACTTTAAGAAAACAAGTCACACGTTAATCTTGCTAAAAGTACGATCAAGAATAAAAAGAGGAATCCAAAAGAAAATCGATAACCCCTACCTCTGGTTTGAGATTCAAAGAATCTTCTACGTTCCGCGGAAGACGGCGTCGCGGAAGTCGGGCGTCGCGGTCGTCGTTCGTCAAATCCGTTGACGAAGTGCTAAGCCCGAAGAGACACGACGCTCGGATCTTCGATTGCCGACGAAGGAGGTTCGGGGGAAAGAAGAGGTCCGAAGATACCGGGTCGCCGAGTCGATGATCCTTGACGAAGAGTTGTCGTTCTTCGTTGAGGATGAAGACGTTCTTCGTTCTTCGTCAGAGCTTGGAGATGAAGGAGCTCTCCCAAGACAAACAAAGAACCCCCAATAAAATAAGAATACCACTTATTTTATTAACACAAAACTCAAAGGGTTTTCAAAAGTTTGAAATTCAAAAGAGGGGGTTTAACTCCCTTAATTAAATAAGGGTAACTTAAGCCATTAAAAGAGGGGTTAAGTATGTTGAGAGAAAATGAAAAGACTTAGGGGTTCGTGTGGGCCCCACCACACTTAATCCTCCCAAGGGAGGTTAAGTGGGTGTGGGTCCCACTTCCAACCCCCTTAGATAGGTTTTTAAATAAATTAAAATAAAATTTGTATTACACAAATTTTATTTAACTTAACTGAAAAACCCCAAAACGTAACTCTCAACCCGCAACAAACGCAACTCCCGAAAAGGTCACATTAAGCGAATATCGGCGCTGCGAGTTCATCGGTGCCCTCGGATTTCAATTCCGAGCACCGGATCAAAAGTTAGGAATTCTCGCTCGTTCGTTCACTGAACGTACCCGAGCCAAACTTCGGAAATTAATTCCGGGCACTCCGGGCCTCGGAATCAGGTGCCGTCTGAAACCGCGCTCTTGTAAAATTCTAAAGAAAATTAAGAAAAAAAAATTTCCCTTGAATTTTACGGGTCTTTACAATCAGAATGTTCTTAGCAGTTGCAGCACACAAGCAGTACAAGGTTTATCAGATGGATGTGAAATTTGCATTCCTAAATGGAGATCTTGAAGAATAAGTGTATATAGAACAACCATAGGGATTTGTGCTAGACAAATATGGTAGCATGGTATGCAGATTAAAGAAAGCATTGTATGGGTTAATGCAGGCTCCCAGAGCCTAGTACTCCAATTTGGATGGTTGTCTTAAGAGCATGATGTTTTTCAAAGGAATAGTTGACAGTAATCTCTATGTTAGAGAAATGACCACTGGTACTCTCATATTCATTATCTATGTGGATGATATTATTTTTTCTGGTGACAAGGAAGGACTATTTGAATAATTCGCTGAGCAGATGAAGGGAACCTTTGAAATGTCCATGCTTGGTCAAATGACATATTTTCTAGGATTTCAGGTGGAACAATGGAAAAACTCTATATTTCTTTCACAAGAAAAGTTTGCAAGGGACTTAGTGAAAAGGTTTGGATTGGAGAATGCAAAGGAAGTCTCAACACCCATTTATGTTGGAACCAAACTATTCAAGGATGAAGAAGGCAACAATGTTGATCAGAAAGAGTTCAGGAGAATTATTGGCAGTCTCCTTTATCTCTCAGCCTCAAGGCCTGATATAACATATGCAGTGACTTTGTGTGCAAGATTTCATTGTGACCCAAAAGAATCTCACTTATCAGTAGCTAAAAGAATCTTGAGATATGTGAAAGGAACCCTCAACTATGGACTCTTATACAAATACAGTACAAACATAATGTTGTTGGGATTCACTGATGCTGATTGGGCTGGTGATTGCACTGATATAAGATCCACGTCTGGTGGAGCCTTCTTTCTGGGAGAAGGATGTGTTAGTTGGTATAGCAAGAAACATAATTCTGTAACATTGAGCACAGCCGAAGCAGAGTATGTGGCAGCTACACATGCATGTACACAAATGATTTGGATGCAGGTGCAGCTAGCATATTTGAGAATTAAAGCTGAAAACCCATTGAGGATCTTATGTGATAATAAAAGTGCAATTGGATTGTCTAAGAATCCTATACAACACTCCGAATCCAAGCATATTGATATAAAATATCATTTCATCAAAGAAAGGGTCGCCAGTGGAGACATCAATCTCGATTACATTTCTACTCAAGATCAGGTGGCAGATATTTTCACCAAAGCTATGCCTACAGAAATATTTGTTGAACTAAGGCTGAAACTTCATGTTCAGCCTTCTCCTCTCACTTGAGGTACAGAAAAGTCCCTCCTTATAACCTAAATTTTTATGTTTTTGTACTAACATGCAGGGAATTGAAGGAGATGAGTGCATCCATTGAGGGGGAGCATTAGTTGCTGAGTCAAGCAGTTATGCATTTTGGGAATGACTTCTTTTTCATCCCTTTGCATTTGTTGGCCAATAAGGGGGAGAAATAATCAGCACATACACATTGTGGGATTCTTCAAAATGTGCTTCGGAGTATTGACAACCAAATACAAAGGGGGAGATTGTTGTGCCCAAGTGATTGCATTTGTTGTCAATAACATGTCACTATGTGTCAATTGATGACGTAGAGATTGAAGACTAATGGTTGGAGATGCATCATTACATCTGACGATTGTTGAGCTGATCTTCAAGTTCAAAGAACTTGTATCACGTGGATACAATGTCACAATAATGTTAGAAGACCATGCATTGTCTTCACAATGCATGAGGAGTTAAATATGATCCATCCACAAGTTCTAAGTGGATGAAGTGGTTTAATGAAGTCCATGCACTATCACTGAGTGCATGTGAAATAGAAGATGATCCAACTTAATCTCTGATTGGATCAATGAAGAACATTGAAGAATTATGTGATTCAGGAGCTTCAGTTGATGAAGAACCTTCTACAAATGTCTCATAAGTCTAGAATACATGATTGAAAGGAGTTGAGGATGTTTGTGGAAGAAGAATGAAGAAGAAATGGAAAGAATGGCTTTGAAGAAGAAGAAGTGGAATTTGGCATTTGAACCTTGTTACTTTGTTTTTAAATAATGTACTTGTTCTATAATTAAGAAAAAAAGAGAGCCACCAAGGAGGCCAGCTGAGGGTCATCACCCAAGGCTCTTGTGGGACTCAAGGTCACCACACACGTGGGGAACCCTCAAGGCCAAGGCAGCAGCCCTGAGGTAGGGGTGCACCCGCAGGACGCAGCGTAGGTGCCAGGGGCACCACCCGGAGGAGCGCATGGTGGGCGCATAGCGCGCCCGTGTGTGCATAGTGGGTGCCTGTGGCGCGCCCGAGTGGAAGGGGTGGGCGCAAGAGCGCGCCCGCAGAGAACACGGTGCGGGGCGGCACCGTGGAGGGAGAAGATTCAACTGACCGCTCATGGGAGCAGAACTTTGATAAACCACGAGAATTCTGTGGCCCATTTCGATGTGGGACGAAAAATTTCACCGCGGATCAGATCTGAGCCATCCAAGCGATCCCGCGTCTAATCCGATCCGCTCATCTAATCTCGCACGCCGCGATCTAATCCTGACTATTGGAGATCATTAAAACTCAGATCCAATGGCTGCGGCATTATCTCCTTCCTCGAGCTAGAGTCGAGGACACCCCGTTCCACCCGACATCCCCCGCTGAACCAGGAGCAACCCGATCACCGATTTTGAGCTCCCGGCTGTATCTCTCGAAGCTGAAGGCACCTTCGAGTTCGTCTCTCCATGAGGAACTCATCCATGGATAAAAGTATACATGCATACGTGAAATGGGAGATTTCGATGAATGTCGAGGCAAACAATGTTGCCGAGGCATCGGGTGTTTTTGCTTTGCATGAATGGGCCTAAACAGAGACATGCATGCATTCGAAAATGCATGCACATGAAGGAAACCGAAAAATAGAAAACCCACATTAAAACAGAGAAGATGAACGAGATACGTGGAAGATATTTAACGCGATTGAAGATTTCAAAATGCCGCAGATTTCGGGGGTTCGAGTTTTGGATCCTGCGGACTGTATTCACACTCCTCGCCTATAAAATGAAAAGTCCAGTGCCCTTGGAAATGCTGCTGATCCTTTGAGAACTTGAGAGTCCCACGAAGCCATCCGAGCTATGCGAAGTACCTCTGCGCAGCCTCTTGCGTGACTGAGAATCCCTAAGCCACTCAAGGCTCCGATGAAGTCCCATGTGCGCTACCTCTTGTGCGACAGGAAGAAGAGATCGGGCAGTGTACATGTGCATCCCTCGCTTGGTTACACCCTGCGTGCCCACGGGTGTCACGCCCTACGCGACAGAGGCCATCCACACACCTTGCGCGACTATTGAAGAAGTGAGGTCGCACCCCTTGCGTGCCCCCTTTTTTGTTTGAGTTTGGGTGAATCATTTACCACACTTGGGCGTGTGTGTGCAAGGAGGAATACCCGAGGCTTAGCCTTATTTGTGCACAAGTGAAGAAGACCAACTTTGAGACGAAGAGGAGTACACAATTAAGTGTGTGAATGCAAAAGAACGGATCATTCTAAGTGATTGGTTATTTTTGGTGAGCAAGACCAACGAGATCTTTTGAAAACTGTTGAAGCTACTTGAAGTTTTGAACAACACCTTTGAAGAAGTGAAGTGGACCCATGATGAAGATGATGCTGTGGAGTTGGGGGGTTTAACCAACTTGTAATTGGGGGGTATAACCAATTACTGTGTAAACATCTTTTGGCATAGTGATGAATCCGTGTTGGGGGGTGTAACCAACACGGAAAGGAGTAGGTCTTTGTACCGAACCTTGTAAATCTCTGTGTTCTGTGCTTTCATTATAACTGCACCACTAAAAAGAGTAGATCTAGGCTTTAACCAGCTGTAGAGGATGAATTGCTAATTCAATGGGAACAATTCTTAAAAAGAAAAAGTTATCACTGATTCACCCCTCCCCTCTCAGTGATCACAACCGATCTAGGCATTTCAAAATTTATTTTTCATTTAATTTCCATTCTTTCTTTGTTCTGAGGGTTTTCCATTCATTTTTGTGGAAAATGAGGGTTTTTAAAATTTGGGCCAAACTGTGAGCCCAATTCTAGATTCAAAACTAAATATTATTTATTTTATAACTACTTGATTTGTAAAAAAAATTATCCATTCCACTTCCCACATTTCCTCCTATGACCTATTTATGACACCATGTCCATTTGGACCCTTTTTGAACCCATCATCATTTTGGGTTTGAGTGATTTAATTTGGAAGTGGGCCAACCCATGAGTCGTTTCCAGTTTTATATTTTTTTTAATCATTAGAAACATAATCATTTTTCTTGTATTCCGATGATTCCACCTCCCACCTGAAGCCAAAATCCCATCCCTCACCCACAGTATTGATTTTTCCACTTTGGGACTCATTTTCCTCACAGAGTAGGGAAAAAATTCTTAGGGTTCCTCAAATCGTCCAGATTTGAGAGGGTATGTTTATTATTTCATAAATCTTTTAATTTTCACTATTTTTCCCACATTTCAGTCCCCACGTGACCTTATCATCCCCATTAGAGACTAAAAATCAGGTTTGGATGCTTTGAGATTCAAATTATGGTGTATTTGGTTCATTTGATTCACGATGTTTCGAGTAAGTGTTTCTTTCCTTGATTTCTTCCCCTTAGGGTTTCTTTAACCCTTTCTTGAATTTCCTCATGTCCAAAAGTTGAGGATCTAAACTAGGGTTTGATTTGGTGTCTTTTTGGTCAAATATTGTGGTCTAGGGCTTGATTTATCTTCTTTGAGGTGAGTGGTGGTGCAGTTGTTGTTTCTCACCATGTTTTGAGGGTTTCGACATAAAAGGTAGGTGATTCCATGTGCAATAATTTCTAGATGAGTTAGTTTCTCGAATAACTTATTATTCATGTTCCTAATATGATGTATTTTGTTCTAAATTTTTTTATGTTGGATTTGGTTAAGAATTTTTTTATAGTTTAATTTTAGCATAAAATTGGGTGATTTTCATGTGTAACCCTTTGGGTATTGTTTGGGTGTGTTTTATAACATATAAAATTGTTTTAATAAATATTTTTTGGGAGTAAAATTCTGATTTGGTAGGGTATTGGGGTGCCATTAGGTTTAAAAAAGGTTTTTAATGGGTTTAAGGTGTAAAACCTTATTGTACTTATGGAAAGTGATTTTGAAAACGTGTGCTTTTCATGTGAATCATTTGTGGTATTGTTTGATATGTTTTTATAACAGATGGGTATTGTATAATAAATGTTTTTGGGGATGAAAATTCTTTTTTGAATTAGTATTGGTGTGATTTTTTCCTTGAAATCTTATTTTGAAATGGGTTTTATGATAAAAGATTTGGTACACTCTAGAATTGTTTTATGAAAGTTTTGAATGGTTTAATGATAAATGTAAGTGGTGAAACCATATTGGAAAACTGTTTTGGATTGTTTACACTTTCAAATTAACCATTTTAAATTTGAATAGGTCTGTCATGCGATGTGTATCGTCTTGGATTTTTTTTATAAAAATGTATAATGGATTTACTAAAATGTGAAAGAGGTGTGGATGTGATGTGGGTTGTTTGTGTGAGTGGGATGTGAAAAATGGATTTTTCTTATAAAAAGGGTTTTATGAAATATTTGAGTGGGATGTTATGTGATGTTTATCATATTTTGAGGGACATTATAAAATTTTTAAAGGATGTGTTGGATTGTGAATGTTTTGCAAAAATTGGTGTGGGCTATTTTGGTGTGAGTTTGATTTCAAAATGCATTTGAATGAAAAATAGAATTTTATGACATGTGTTGTATACATGTGGGATTTTTGGTGAATTTATGATATGGAAATTATATTTTCATTTGATAATTATATTCATTGACATGTTGAAATTTTTTGAACACAAAGGGAAAAACCGGGTATCTAGGTGGGTGGACGTGTACTAGTATGGTAGTGAATCCGTGGGGTTTGGCCTCAGTTTTACATAGAATGATTGACGCATAAAACTCTAACTAAACAATGATGATGATGATTGGGGACCGCTAGGTTATGTTTATGTTCCCTACTAGTTGATCATGCATGAGAAAAAATATTTGTGATGGTTACTCTCACCGAGATACGAGGTACCTAGGACCCACAACTTGCTAGTGCCTAAGGGTTATTTCCCATTGCTTGTGCTCCGTGGATATTTTGATCATATCGTTGGGGTATGGTATCATTGGCTGGAAAATTTAGTAGCTTTGGTATTTAATTTACAATTGGTTATTATTGAATTTAGCCTACTTGAGAACTTATTTTTTAGATGCATCTTTTAGAAATTTTAACTAGAAATTACATGTTTTTGAAAACTTTCATGATTTTCATCTTTGAATGTTTATCACATGGAATCTCTAAGTGGTGGTATCCAACTGGCCATTGTCTCACACCCTACTTACACACTTGGGTGTAAGTATACTTGGTTATTTTTTTTGTCGCAGGTTTGGGTACAAATTTTGTGCAAATAGTTCGGGTTTGCATCGGTCATTCATGATGCGGTGTTGTGGAGATGGCTTGAGGGCGATGCCTCTTGTCATGTTGAGGTTCTTGGGCTTTTTAGTTTTGGTTTTTTACCTTCT